>JASVEL010007091.1:0-246819 GCA_032618575.1 Nicotiana noctiflora | reverse complement strand
GACTCGACCAAAAAGGAAGTTCCTCCCCAAATTCTTTCATGCGTTTTGCTAAATAAAAAGAAAAATATAAAATAAAATTAAAAAAGAAGAAAAAAAAGAAGAAGAAAGAAAGAAGAAAATAAGCGAAAATAAAAATCCCAAAAGAAAAAAAACCATGGTAGCATAGGGCCTCATTCCATTGATATCCCAGCATAACCCGAGGATCTCCCGACCAAAAAAATGTGGAGCTTTTTCTCTCCGAATCCTAGCCAAAAAACCAAGGATCTCCCCGGCATAACCCAAGGAGCGTTTTCTTTCCAAATCTCGGCCTAACCCGAGGATCTCCCTGGCATAACCAAATGAGCTTTTCCATCCAAATCTCGGCCAAAAAACCGAGGATCTTCCTGGCATCACTCAAGGAGATTTTTCTTTCCAAATCCCGGCATAACCCATGGATCTCCCTGGCATAACCCAATAAGTGTTTTCTTTCCAAATCCCGACATAAACTAAAGATCTCCCTAGCATAACCCAATGAGATTTTTCTGTCCAAATCCTAGCCAAAATACCGAGGATCTCCCTGGTATAACCCAAGGAGCTTTTTTCTTTCCAAATCCCGGCATAACCCATGGATCTCCCTGGCATAACCCAGGGAGACTTTTCTTTCTAAATATCGGCATAACATGAGGATCTCCTTAGCATAACCCAAGTAGCTATTTTTTCTCAAGTCCCGACCTAACCCGAGACCCTTTTCTTTTTTCGGCATAACCCGATCATTTTCTAGCATAACTTGGAGTCATTCACAAAGATACACAATCCTGATTTAATTGCTTAGATATGTGTCACAACTAACTCACAAAATTTTCCTAGTGAAAACCGGGGCATAAAAAATTCATTCGTTTGTTTGTTTTGGTATCTTAAGTAGGTTGATCTCAAGACACAAAGTGCGAGTTGACCAATGTAATAAGTCTCATGCCAAAATTAAGAAAAGAAAAAAAGAACAAAAAGAAATGAACTTAAATGTGAAGCAAGCGAGGGCGCGAATTGCTCAAAATCTGATTGATGTCACAAGATCCGCTTATCCTGTTTTGACCCAATGCTGCATGAAGAAGTAAACACCTACAACTTACGAGCATCAAGATTCAGATCAGAGTCCACAGCAAAATCAGCCAAGACTCAAGATCAAGTTTCAAGAGAATTATAGATAGGAATCTTGTAACTCATAGTTGTTAGGCACAACTAGCTTAGCTTTGATTTTCCTTTTGGTTTAATAAGGAGGTTAGCAAGCAGTAGCAGCAACAACAACAGTGAAAATCACAGCTTCTAGTAGTCCCAGCTACCAAACCTTTCAGAACTACAATGACCTGATTCTTTTATAGCCAAGGATATATTGGCAACGTCTGAAGCAGGGTTTGGTTAGACAGTTTTCAAGAACGCTTCTTATGGAATGCCAAGCAGGCAAAAATCTCTCATAATTGCTCATTTATCTTTGACAGAAAACCCTTCGTGTCTTCGAACAAAGAGGGGCAGCTGTGAGCATGTGATTTCTGCCCCGCTTGAACTATTCTTATAGAATCCTTAGAATTATGACTTTTCTTTATTACTTGAATTTTAGCGAATTAATTGCATGAATTTTTTTTTTGCCTTTTGTGTGCATTTTTAGTTGGCATAATTCATAAAAATTATAAAAATAGTACATTTGAATTTAGGGTCCAATTCTAGACTTGTTTTTACTAATATCACAAAAATAGAAGAAAACTTACAAAAAAGTCACTTTTTGCATTTTTTGCATTTTTGTTTTGTTCTCTTTTTAACTAGGATTTATTCTATTTTAGAAAATTAATTGGTCTAGTTTTTGAGTTAAAATAGATTTTTTTTAAAAATTTTGCATAGAAATAAATAAAAGAAAATAAATACAAAAGAATTAAAAGAAAGCATGGTTTTAGTAAAATGCCAAAATTTTGGGCCAAATTCAATTCAAACACAATCAACCCCCAAATCCAGCCAAAATGGCCCAACACTCACACTCCATAACCCCAGATCCGGTCCAATTTGTAGCCTCTAAGATCCCTCAAAACGATGTAGTATCATGCGAATACTACATCGTTTTGATATGTTTAAGCCAAGAATTAATCTTGACCATCCTTATTCCCTCATCTAACAGCCACAATTGATCTTTACATTTACATAAAAGTGTCCAAAAAATATTTCAAACCTTAAAACATATTTCATCTTCCTCGTAAACCCCTCCCTGTAATGCCGGCCGCCCCTACCCCTCCACTGTGCCTCCGTCCTAACGCCGCCGACCGAAAATCGCCGCCGCCAGCAGCGAAGCCCCAATCAAACCCAAAAATACACCTTAGAACCATATTCCCCTCCACTTTCCAACCCCCAAAGTAATTTTCTTCAATTTTTAGCCCATCTTCTCAAATATTGATTTGAAAATCTGGTCAAAATACCACCACCTCCAAACTTTACCAAATTAACACCACATTATCTCCTTACACCCCTCATCCCAAATCCACATCCCTTAGCCTTGGAATCATCCCCATTTGGTTCAAATCTCAGATCGAAAAATCGTCTAGAACCTTAATTTCATAAACTTGGGGATTAATGAGGTCCGGAAAATAATGGTCCTTAATTATGTGTTACCTTGTGGAAACACATAATTAAGGACCATTATAGTCCAGACAATATCAAGAAAACCGTCCAGATTCGAGTTCGAGTCAATTTTGTGAGGTATTTTTTTTATTGTTTTTCTGTTTTATTTTCGTTACAAAATCTTATTCTTGTTTGTTTCTGTTTATCAAATTTTCAGTGTTTTTCTATTTTAACTTAGGATTTTGATTATAGTTATGTAGTTTAAATTTGTGTGTTGGTATGACTTTGATTCCAGAATTGATATTGTAGTTAGATAGGATTAATTTTTACTTTGTTTTTCATTTTTGAATTATTTATTTCAAATATGTAGTTTACTGTTCCACTGATTCAATGACTAAAGTATTTCTTAAATTAGATTTAATGATTATTAGTTCTAGTTTTATAGATTTTTGTTGTTTGGTTATAGCTGATTAGTTCCTAGTCTTGTAGTTAATCAACCATGGTTAGTTTGACTAAGGTAAAAAGGGTCTGATTGGTCAATAACTTCCGGGGGGTTTTAAGGGTAGTTTAGGCATGAAAAATGGCAGTTTTGTTAAGAATAGTAATTTCAAAATAAAGGCAAGGGTAGTATAGGCATTGTATAGTTAAAATAACACCCTAGGGCCTTCTAGAATAGGACTTTAGTGTAGATTTTAGCAAACTTAGGGTAGTAACTTGAGAAGCAAATCAGAAATTGAAGGTTTAATAGGTAAAATCTAAAATAAAAGGGGGGAAAAATTGTGAAAAGCTTCCAGAATATTCTATCCCACTCCTAGACTATAAAAGGCACCGCTAATGCCTTCTCTAACAAGTTAGACACCCCTGAAAATTCCTAAGTTTAGAGACTCCCTGTAAAAACTCCAATAGTTTCAGCCATCAAAACTCCATCTAAAAGCTCTCTCTCCCTCTAATTTTCAGATCTGCCTTTGAAATTCAAATACTTAAAATCCAAAAACATCAAAAAACAAAATATCAATGAAACATTTGCTGTTTCATTTCTTATTTAGATCACCTTCTAATTTTCTCTTTGTTTTTTTCCAAAGTCTGTCCTAAGCTCAAGTTTCAGCAATATTTAGGAGTATTCGGCAGTTCGATCGAGCATATTTGGGTCTATATGAGTTGGTTTTGGTTAAGTTTCACGCTACTGAAGTTTCAGAGTCAGTTTTGAAGGTGTTAGAGTGTATTTCGAGTACTTGTGTTGTTATTTGGTCATTTGCTGCTGCTTTTGGTTTCCCTGTTGAAATTTCCTGGTTGTTTTTGGGTCAAATTACTCCTATGGTTGCTGTCTGTTGATTACTATGTACTAGCTTTGCTAATTGTTGCTGACTGTCTATCTCATTTTGTTCTAAGTCAGGTACACATTCAAATCCCTGCTGTAGCTCCGAGTTCAGAAATTGAATAAAATTATCGTTTGTTGATTATGAAATCTACTTGCTGGACGTCACATATTAATAGAGTTAGATAAATATTGAATCTAGCTGATTGTGTGTAGTTAAGTATTGAGTTGTGTATAAACCTTGGATTTTACTTATGGACTGTTAACTTGGCTATGACTTAAATTGTGGTTGGTTCAGTTTTTTGTTTAAGCATTTAATACTAGAAAGTAATATGAATTTATATCTTGACTAGGATTCAGACTTCTAGTTTCTGGTAGTAGGCTATGTGAATCATACCTGCATAATTCATTTCAGTTTTGGGTATGTCAATTTGATTAGTTAACAACATGTTACAAATGAGTATGAACTTCTATGTTAAACCAAGTGAGCATGTACACCTCTTATGATTGTCATGAAGTTACCCGTACATAAATTGTAGTTGGAATTCTTATATTGGTCTGGTTGCTGTTAATAAACTTTTATTTCAATTAGTCACCATTAAATATGCATAAGGTAGATCTGATGAGTTAAATGAAATAAGTAGAAACAAACCAAACAATTGCTTGATTCATTGATGCATTTATAGAATTCTCCAGTACACATAATTTGTAAGAGTAATCTAGAGTTGCTTGATAAACTGAACTGGGCTGGCCATTTGGGCATGTTCTCATTGGACGAGGCCCATGTTTGGACTACCTTCCTCCATCAGAATTGGGCCACATTTTTAAGACCCAAAAAATCACTATGGGTCAAAACTCTTTTAGCAAATTATATTAGGAATAAGGGATTAATTTACACATATAAATTTGGGTTTCAAATTAGGTGGTGGATTCAAATTAAAAGGGCCCTCTCTTTTGTTTGAATTCGGACTTGAATTTATAAATGTAATTTAGTTGGCCCATTTAGAGACAAATAGTAAATAGAAAAATCATAGTCACTTTAAATTGGCCTTTAAATAATAAAATGAGACGAACCTCACCAAACAAAATATACAATTGCGGGGCCCTCATTAATTACTTTATTAAGAAATACTTAGAACTTGGGGCGTGCCGTTTACTGAATTTTACGGCCTCCCACAAAGTTAAAAAGACGTTAGTCACTTTAGGCGCATTTTAATAATAATACCTTCCTAAATACAGGTGTGCATTTCATGAAACCCAAATGCAATCCAAAAGCGTTGACTAAGAATGTGTCGAGGATCCGGGTGCATTTCATGTGACGTGATCCAAAAATGTATTTTTAAACGACGTTCACTTTCGTAAAAATAGTTAAAAGTGGTAAATAATTATAAAATTGCACAATAGGTTGGAGCATGTAAAAAATTAGATTTTTAGCTTGTATAATAATTTACGCGATCGTACTAGAACCACATGATCTGGGGGTGCCTAACACCATCCCTCGGGTCAACAAAATTTCTTACAAAGAATTTCAGGTTTGCAGACTCCAATTGGGAAGTCGACGATTTTCCTTAATTTGGGATTTAAAATTAAACTGGTGACTTGGGACACCAAAAGCCAATCATATCTCAAGTTACGACTCTAAAAATATATAAATAATCCCATATCGAATAATGTCACTTTAAATAAAAAAACTCCCTTATACATTATCCTTAGGGGTAGGTGTGTAAAAAGGAGGTGTGACCACGACTAAATAGCATTCACAGCTCCCAGCCTCGACGAAATCGAAACAATAGGTAATCGAAGGTGAAGAAAAAGACTTCCTTACTCCTCGAACCTTCGTTGTTCCTAATGAGTCTAGTGCACCAAGGCAACTGCTCAAGAGAAAGGTACATTTGGGAACGAGATTCACCCTGAACTCGGGAAAAAAATCATTCAGTTTCTTATTGATAATATGGATTGCTTTACTTGGTCCCATTTAGATATAATAGGTATTCCACCGGAAACCACCACGCATCGGTGGAGCCTGGATCCCAGGTTCAATCTGGTATAGCAAAAAAGGAATAAGTAAAGTAATGGATGCTTATATTGATGATATGATTGGTTAAGTCCTTGCGCGCAGAGAACCATTTTAATTCATTTGCAATAAACATTTAAGTTTTTGAGGCAATGCAACACAAAGCTTAACCTAGAGAAATGCACTTTCGTAGTTGGCTCGGGTAAGCTTCTTGGCTTCATTGTATCAAATTGGGGTATCGAAATCATCCCCAATAAGATCAAGGCTATCGAGGATATCATAATCATGGATAGTAGGAAGGACTGTACTGAGTCCCCGGAGTTGTTGATAAGGGATATTAAAAACAAAGCACGATGGAAGGTAAAGTTAAAAATTGTAATGTATCATTACTCGCACGATACTGCTGCTAAGGTATGGCTTTATCCTTTGTCCATTTGAGTTTAAAACTAACTTATTACAAATTTTCGATCGAAGCTTTCGAAGGCGCGCAATTTTGAATACACCCCTTTTACACGAAGTCCATAGGTTTTAAAGCATACATTGCACTCTTTTTCCCTTAGATCGAATTTTTTCCCAAATGGATTTTACCGGCAAGGTTTTTAACGAGGCAACAATTATGTGCTACCTAAGGGCTAAGGAGAACTCAACAGTATCCAAGGCTTCTTTTCAATTTACCTCGAATAGTAGGGGGAATCACCATGGAGATTATATTTTCAAGGCAGATACCTCACGCCTAAGAGGGCCTCGATAGGAAAACGTTGTAATGGGCCAAATGGTCAGATGAATTGTATCCTTATAGAATAGTCGAGCCCCGACGGAAAAACATGTACACATGTATCAAATTACTTGAAAAAGCATTCCGTTTATATCAAAAACACATTGCGCCTCAAAGATGTCTACTATTATACGAGCCCTACTTATAATCCTACAGGAAACGACTCAAGAGGCAAAGCATAAAAGCACCCCTGAATACTCGGGGACTGCCATGGACAACCGATACACCCGAGTCACCAAAAACTCGGACTTATAACACCTTAAAGAAGCATTTTCTCGAAATAAAGACTAAGGCCAATACACTCGGGCACTAATTTTTCGAACAAGTTCGTAAAGTTATCAGGTAACAAGTCCAAGTGACATTCCCGAAGGCTACGACCATATTAAAGACTATGGTCATGTAAAAAGGCTACGACCTATATAATGCAGCTCGGAGACATCCGACTTCCGGTATAAATTAGAGGCCTTCAAACACTTTGTAAAAACCGGTTAAATCAGGCTACCCTTGGCAAAAGAAAAATATAATGGGCTTCGATAAATTCAGCCCCCGAATAATTTATTGGGCTTTATTAAATTCAGCCCTCGAACAATTTAATGGGCTTCGATAAATTCAGCCTTCAAACAATTTAAAGGCTTCGATAATATCAGCTATCGGTAAAACGTCAAGAGGTATTCGATTATCAGTACACAAACAAGGTCCTGATACATCAAACCTTCAAAAAACCCAGCGGGTACAAAAAATACATGCTAAGGCATAATTAAATTTTCACTAAAGTCTTTTAGATGAAATGAGGGAAAACTTATATAGCCATTCTAGAGGCCGAATTGGCCCAATTTAAAGAGTTAAGGGCCAATATAAAGAACCTAAGAGCCAACTTAAAGATCCTAAGTGACGATATGTAAGAGCCTAGGAGCCAACTTTGAAATGTTTAAGGGCCAAAAACTTATAGTTCAAGACTCCGTTCACACTTTACCCGAACTCATGAGTCACGATATCCCGAGCCCACATCGGATTGATTTAAACTTAGCTCGAGGATTATTATATATATAAAGAACTAAGTGTTAACTATATCCCGAGCCCAAGCCAATCCTTAGACCAATCATGCAATTTATACAAACGGAATATTCTATAAATAAGGACAATATGAAATCCAGCACAAATTAAAGATGAGATAAAAAGTTCCCCTTACATTTCCAAAAATGATTACAGAAGATATTTACACAAGGGACACTTGCACAAAAACAAAACGAGAAAACCTAAAACTACTTCGGGTCACATCTTCAGGAGCCACATCTTCGAGAGCCTCACCCTCGGGGACTTCATCTTTGTCTCCTCCACTCTCAGAGCTACTGGCTGAATCACCCTCATCAGAAAGCAGAGGAGTAGTCTCCTCTTCCAAGGTCTTTGCCTTGTCTATATCGGCTGAAAGATCAAAACTGCAAGCATGTACCTCCTCGAGGGTTTCCCTCCAGGACTGCTCGCCTAGAATGGTCAAGTGCATATGATAACTTAACTTCGGCCACAATGGAGATCTCCTTGGCCCGGGCATTATCTTCTTTGGCGTCAGCTCGATACGAGGAGACATAATTGCCTCAAAATCAGATTTGGCCTAAGCCTGCTCAACAACAAATTTAACCTTGAGCTAGGCCTTCCTCCTTCATGCTTTGGAACTGACGTTCGTTTAAAGCCAGGTGCTCCCAAATGGTTTCTTTCTCATAAGCAAGATTGTCCATGCTTTGAGTCCAACCAAGGGTTTCGGCCTCCTTCATCTTGAGCTCCTTTCAAAGCTACTCCACCAGTTTTCCCTTTCACTAAAACTGTAAAATAAAGTTGTTAAAAGACATAACAATTTGGTCCATTAACAAAACATCAAAGTGAATATTACCTTTTTGAGGTTTTTAAGACTGTCCATCTCTTCCAAGATCATCATCATCTCAGCCTCACATCGAGCAAAATTGACTTGAGACTTGGAAAATGCCCTTTTGTGGAGCACCACAACCTTTGTGAAAAAGGGGAAAAGTTAGATTCAGAAAAGCAAAAGCAAAGAGCATGCATAATTCTAAAGGATAAAAAACTCACTTGTTTGAAGAGTCAATGAGCCTCATCAAAGATGAAAGAAGCATCTGGGTCGGGGCCATCTTCAATCCATGCAAGGAATTCTCAAAATATGTCATGCCTTTCGTGGCTCGCCCCTGATAACTAGGGATTCTAGTCTATTCGATGCTCCTTTTTGCTTGAGTTTTGGACTAAAATGTGTACAAGTATTCCCAAAACTAACTTGTTATGCTTGTTTGTAGTGTTTGGTCAAAAGGAGACAAGGATGCCATAACCAGCTCAAAAATGGAGTGAAATATGCACAAGTTCAAAACCTAGTCAATGTAGCACTGCAACGGAAAATCCACCGCAGACGCAGAAGACACATCGCGAACGTAGTCCTTTTATCGCGATCTGAGGTGGCAAGGTTTAGAGAGATTATTTACTGGAATTAAAAGCTACCGTGGTCCACGGTGATTTTATTTGACCACGTTACCTCTACCGTGACGATGGTCCTTTTACCACGGTCCACAGAGTAGAGATTTAGAGAGCCTGGAGTCTGAGCTAAAGCTGAAGACCGCGGCCGTGGTAGCCATACCACTGCAGCGGTCCATTTTCTGTTGTCAACGGTACCTCTATCAGGAGAATTTTTGGAAAATTTGGCTCTGTATAAATATTACTTTTTTAGATTTTTAGGTTATCTTACTGTGGCTGAGCACGTGAACACCGTATTTTACCTATTTTGAGTAATTTTGTAGCTTGTTTAACAATTAATCTTAGAATCTTAACTTGTAATTTCATTTTATGGGTTATTCTTCATCTCAATCTATTATTTCTTCTTCCGACCCATTAGCTAGGGTTGTGGATCATCCCTAGTGTGGTATATAATGGGCCTCTTATTTTAGGGCTTGGATGTTTATGGGTGAATGATATTTGGCCTGTTTTGTGCTTTTAATGTTGAATTGGTGGTTGCAAACACTAATTTGGGCCTTTTTGACTTCGGTTCTTCTTGATAAAGAGAGTCCATTTCTAGGTAAAGCATGCCAACAAGGAATTGAGGTGCATTCTATCTCATTCAAGAGATTGATAGCCAAAATTAAAGGGTTAAACCTAGAGATAGTATTATCCAACATGAGCCAATTTTGCTTGTACAAATTTAAACACCCAATTGGACTTGAGAAAGCCAACTAGAGCATAGTCACTCAAACTAACGAGAGGTATAGAATGAGTAGTTTCTTGCATCGGCTATATCATAATCCCATCTATAACAAATTTCCCTAAGTTTTGGATCCCGTTATATATTCACTTAGGAGTAAGTCATTTCCCTAGTGCCTCTTTATCAATCAAGAGAACTCTACAAAAAAATATCATACATATTCAAATTTCCTGCATCATTAGTATAAAATTTAGAGTAGTAAAGAAATCAAAGCATGTTTGGAAATGTAAACAATTATATCGCGCCTTGCTAGTTTAGATAGGAACTCAATCCCAAAATTATTCTAGCTCCTTGTGGATTCAATCCCGACCTTCTCGGGTAAAATCTGCATTGACCGCTCTTACCATTCTATAATGGCGTAGGGTTGGACCTGATGACTTTTTGGCACTGTTGCTGGAGAGATAAATATTTTGAGCTATCTATCTAGTTTTGTGTTTTGTTTTTATTTCTTTCCAGTATATGGACTTGGGTGAATTATCAATACAGGTACAAATATGGCAAATAATGCTCCTCCTAGAGATATTCCACCAGGGGAAGATGTTTATGATAATGGAAAGGAGGAGGTACCTCTAGTACCTCAAGGACAAAAGAGAGGCTGGTAGGCCAATGACTATACTCCTGACCTCCCCCCACCTCCTCCAAGAGCTGTACCTCGGGTGCTTCAAACCAAGGCTATGTCAGTGCAATTGTTCCACCACAGATCTGGGTGGGTAATTTTCAAATGACCAACGTGATGTTGACTTTGCTGGAGTAGCAAGGATATTTCACGGGTGCTCCCCATCAGAATGTGTACAAGCACCTTAAAGGTTTCATTGATACCTGTTGGGGGAGCACACAAATGAATGTGTAAAAGGATACCTTGCAGTTGAGATTATTCCCTTTCTCACTTCGAAGGAAAGTATTGGATTGGCTGCAGAGACTTCCCAACCACACCATTCATACATGGGACGAGTTGGCGGATAAATTCATAGCAAAGTTTTTCTTGCTAGGCCACATGCGACTTTGAGGGATGAGATCTTGGTGTTCAAACAAGAGCGCAATGAACCATTTCATGAGATATGGGAGAGATACCAGACTATGGTGAAAGAATGTCCAAACAATAATATGATCGAGGCAATGATACAATAGACATTCTATCGTGGTATTAACACAACAAATCCATGTATAGTGAACCATCTCACCAGGGGGAATTTCACGAACACACCGTATGATCAGGTTTGTGAGATAGTTGGATAAAATGGCAGATACATCCTCAGCTTGGAAAAGTCGAGCTAATGTGGCATAGAGTGATCCCACAGTCATTCACTTGCATAAAGAGCTCCACGACCATGGCCAGGCAATAGCAGAGCTAATAACAACAACGAACCAATTAACAAAGGCATAATAACAACAGGTTCAAGCACTACGACAAGTAAATGCTTTGGAGGGTGTCAACATGTTATTCCACAAAAGAAGACAAAGAGGTCAACTGAGCCAAGGGAGTTTGGATCAATATGACCAAGATAGTGGTGGGTTCCAAGATGATGGGTATGATGAGCAGAATAAAGAGGTGCAGTACGTGAACAATTATCAAGGTCAAAGGGGCAATACTTCTAACCATTAACAATGGAGATCCTAAGGCAATTGAGGGAATAAAAAAAGGGAATAACAACTAGGGGAACAACAACCAGAATCAGAATTAGGGAAACCAGAACAATCAGGGTAATTGGAGTGGCAGCAACAACAATTTGGGCAGAAATAACAATCAGGGTGGTTGGAAAAATGGCAATCAAGGTAATCGAGGGCAAGGTTTTCAAAGGCTCCCGATGTATTAACAACTGAACAACCCACCAAAATTTTGATCACGAGGTCTTAGCTCGTCAAACAATGAAATGGGGAGGATTGAAATAATGTTTGAACAGATATTGAAAACGAACGCCGAATCTGATGCCCAGTTGGCATCCCACAATACTTCAACCAGAAACTTGGAGGTTCAACCAGGCCAAATCTCACAATCCTTGAATACTCACCCTAAGGGGGCTTTACCTAGTGATATAGTAGTCAACCCAAAGGGTAGGAACAATACTAGGCATCAATGGTGGTAACTACAAGAAGTAGTCGAGGTGGTGATGTGAATGCTAAAAGGAAATTTTAAGTGATAAAGTTGAGTTGCAAGATGATGATATCCCTTAGGTCATTGAGAATATGAATGATGAGAAATTGAATAAGGAAGTGAGGATTGATATCCAAGATAATGAGGTGGAAACTCGAAATGACGTGATCCCGTCTAGGGAACATATAATAGACACGACAGAAACGGTTGTGCCTAAAACAAAGGCTCCTTTGCCAAGGCCTCATTCACCTTACTAACAAAGGATTGTGAAGTAGAAAAATGAAAACCAGTTTAAGAAATTTATTGACATGATGAAGATCTTATCAATTAATATGCCTTTGGTGGAGGTTCTCAAATAAATGCCGAGTTACTCCAAGTTCATGAAAGACTTGGTGACAAAGAAAAGATCCACAGGTTACAAAACCATCAAGATGACCCACCAAGTTAGTGAAATTGTGCATTCGATGGCTCCAAAGCTAGAAGATCCTGATGCTTTCACCATTCCTTGCATCATTGGGAGTGCAAACTTTGTGAAGGCTCTATGTGATTTGGGAGCAAGAATCAATTTGATTCCATACTCCGTATTCATGAGTTTGGGTATTGGTAAACTGTGGCCGACTTCCATGATATTGCAAATGGAGGATAGACAATAAAGAGACCGTTGGATATTTTTGATGATGTTCTTGTACGAGTGGACAAATTTATGTTGCCCGCTAATTTTGTGATCCTCGACTGCAAGGTCGATTATGAAGTACCTATAATTTTGGGAAGACCTTTCCATACAACTGGGAAGGCATTGGTTAATGTGGAAGCAGGGGAACTCACCTTCTGGGTGGGTGATGAAAAAGTATTTTTTCATATGTGCAAATCAATGAAGTAGCCAAATAACAAAGAAGTGTGCTCTTTTTGTGGATCCTTTTATCGATGTGATCGTTGATGATACTAGTGCCATGATCAATGTGGAGGATCCACTCGAATCGGTATTGTTGAGACTTGATGTCAATAAGGATGAAGGAAGGATAGAATGTGTAAATACTTTATATGGTATGAGACTTTTATAAGCCCCGTAAGCTCTCTTTGGACTTGAGAACAAAAAAACATCCCCAACAGAGCCCTCAATCGAGGAACCTCCTATCTTGGAGTTGAAACCTTTGCCTCCACACCTCAAGTGTGAATTCTTAGGCCCTAGTTCAACTTTTCTAGTTTTTCTCTCCTCTTGTCTTACTAACATGCATGTACATGCCACATTGGCAGTGCTCCAGAAATGGAAGAAGGCAATTGGATGAACTCTAGCTGATATTCAGGGAATAAGGCAAGCCTTTTCCATACACAAGATTATATTTGAAGATGATGCCAAGTCTTTTATGGAACATCAAAGGATGTTGAACTAGGCTATGCAAGCGGTTATCAAAAAGGAGGTGATAAAGTGGCTTGATACATGGGTTTTGTACCATATCTCAGATAGTTCTTGGACTTCTCCGGTGTAATATATGCTAAAGAAGGGTTGTATGATTGTGATTACCAATGAGAAAAATGAGTTGATTCCAACCAGGACTGTCACCGGATGGCGGGTGTGCATGGACTACCACAAGCTGAATAAAGTGACCCGAAAGGATCATTTTCCATTGCCCTTTCTTGACCAAATGCTAGATAGACTTGTTGGGCGTGACTTCTATTGTTAACTAGATGGGTACTTAAGTTACAACCTGATATTAATTATCCTAGAGGATCAGTTGAAAACCACTTTCACAAGCCCGTACGGGACCTTTGCATTTTCCAAGATGCCCTTTGGTTTGTGTAATGCACTATCTACTTTCTAGCGGTGCATGATGGATATATTTAGCAATACTGAAAGGATCTCTTAGAAGTATACATAGATGATTTCAGTGTTATGGGTTACTCTTTTGATGTGTGTTTGAAGAATCTTGACAAAGTGTTGGCTCAGTGTGAAGAGACAAATCTTGTGCTCAACTTGGAAAAATGCCACTTCATGGTCGAGTAGGTCATAGTCATTTTCCATACGATCTCAAAGAGAGGAATAGAGGTGGACAAGGCTAAGATCTAAGTGATTTCAAGGCTTCCTCCTCCTACTTCAGTCAAGGGAGTTAGGAGTCTTCTTGGGCATGCAGGTTTCTACCGAATATTAATCAAAGACTTTTCTAAGGTAGTGAATCTGTTGTGCAAAATATTGGAAAATGATGCAAAGTATGTATTCAATGAGGAATGCATGAAAGCTTTCGAACTTCTCAAATACAAATTGACAACTACTCCTATCATAACCGCACCCAATTTTGTGGTGGGTGTGGTCTTAGGTCAAAGGATAAACAAGATGTTTCACTCGGTGTATTATGCAAGAAAAACAATGAATGATGCTCAAGTGAATTACATGGTGGCAAAAAAAAGAAGTTGTTGGCAATTGTGTTAGCAATGGAGATATTTAGGCCTTATCTCATGGGGGCTAAGGTGATAATTCATACTGACCATGCTGCACTCCGCTACTTGATGACAAAAAGGATTCCAAAGCACGTTTGATTAGATGGGTTTTATTACTTCAAGAGTTTGACCTTGAGATTGTAGATCGAAAAGGGTGTGAAAACCAAGTGGCGAACCACTTGTCCCGCTTGGAGATGGAGGGGAGGCCCCTTGATGGCTTGAAATTAATGTTTCATTCCCTGATGAGCAACTCCTCTTCGTATCAGTGAATAAATGTCATGGTTTGCGGATGTTACCAAATTTCTTGTGATAAGTGTTATCCCGTGTGAGCTTTCTTCTAACCAAAGGAAGAAGCATAAACAGAACAATATAGACTACTATTCGGATGAACCTTACTTGTTTAAAATTTTTAATGATGGGGTAATCCGAAGATATGTTACGGAAGAGGAGCAAATATTATTCTAGCGGTGTGTCATTCCTCTCCCTACGGTGCTCATCATGGTGAAACAAGGACAACTTAAAAGGTGCTTAGTTATGGTTTTTATTGGCCTACTCTGTACAAGGATGCAAGTGAACCGGTGAAGAGATGTGATGAGTGTCAGAGAACGGGTGGAATTTCAATGAAGGATGAGATGCCACTCAATACCATTCTTGAGTTTGACATATTTGATGTTTAGGGCATTCATTTCGTGAGACCCTTTGTGAGTTCTTCTGGCAACACATACATTCTGGTGGACGTTGATTATCTTTAAAAGTAGGTCAAGGCCATGGATTTACAACAACGAGGCCCGGAGTGTGGTGGCATTTCTCAAGAAGAGTATCTTTACTCGGTTTGGCACTCCTAGAGCTATCATCAGTGATGGGGGTTCTCAGTTTTGTAATAAGGCCTTTGACACTTTATTTGCAAAGTATGGTGTCAATCACAAGGTTTCTACCCCTTACCATCCTAAATCTAGTGGTCAAGTTGAAGTCTCCAATAGAGAGATCAAAAGCATATTGTGAAAGATGGTGAATGCAAATAGGACCGACTGGTCAAAGAAACTGGATGTTGTGTTATGGGCTTACAAGACTGCCTACTAGACTCCGATTGGTATGTATCCATACTAGTCGGTTATTGGTAAATCTTGGCATCTCTCAGTTGGGTTAGAGCACAAGGCAATATGGGATTTGAGGAAGCTAAATCTTGAATGGGATGACACAACAAATTTCTATATAGAGCAACTCAATAAGCTCGATGAGTTCTGGTTTCATGCTTACTTCAGTGCGTCCTTGTATAAGGAAAAGATGAAGTACCTACATGACAAGTATGCTCAAGGCAAGGAGTTCAAAGTGTATGATTTGGTTCTCTTGTTCAATTCTCGGTTACATCTGTTTCCGGGAAAGCTTAAGTCAAAACAGAGTGTACTGTTTGAGGTGGTGCTTGTGACCTTGTTTGGTGCACTTGACTTGAAAAACAAAAATGGAGAGATCTTATGAGTTAATGGGCACAGAGTCAAGCACTATCATGGCAAGATTAATGACAACTACATGGTGGCAATGATCCATCTAAAGTGATTTGATAGTAACATGCATCGTGCCACAACGTTAAATCATGCGCTTATTAGGAGGCAACCCATGTATTTTACTTCTTTATTTTTGATTTTCTTCTTAGCATAGGATTTGTTTTTGGACTAACTGGTTGTGAGATGTGTGTAGGGATGTTTTGATGCAGTGTAGGACTAAGTTGGAAGATTTTGGCACTCTCTGAAGTTTGGATCACCGTCGCGAAGCATTTTTTACGCTCGCAATGGGTTTACCATAGAGGCGAAAATCAACTGTAGTCAGTAGTGCTAAAAAGGTCCAAAATGGAGGTTCTCTGAAGCTCTAATCGCGGCCTTCGGTGCATTGTTTGCAGTCAGTGGTGGCTTACCGCTTTCGCAGTGCATTTTTTATGGTCCGTGGTGTTCTCTAAACAATAGCCCTTCTGATCTTCACAGCCGCGGTCCGCGGTTAGGCCACCGTAGTCGGTAAGTTATGTGGGTCCCAGAGTTTTTCTATAAATAGACCTTCAGATCCCTTTTTACACTTTTCTCTCCTTACACTCTCAAACGCTATAGAACACCATTTATCACGCCCCAATTTCCACAAACACAAGAACTGATCTTCACTTGTCTCTTACTTCACATCTTGTAATTCCAATCAATCCTTAGTCTTTAATTTGTTCTTATATTCTTTTAAATTGCTAGTATTTACTTTTGTTCTTTTAGTTTAGACTTAGAAGTCTGTATTGTTAATTAGCTTAGGTTTAAATTAGTTAGAATTGGTAATTGACTACCTAAGGGGATTGATAATTTTGTTGTGAATGCTAAAATGCATGAAAACTAGAAAGCCTTGGTCGGTTGTGCTTTAATTTGACTACCGTGACCATAGTGCTTCTCTACAGCTGCGATGGATTTTTCACAGTCCGCGATGGATTTTTTGTTGTCCACGATGATGAACTTTAGAGAGGTCATTTGGAGTGTTTGCGGTCGCAGTTGATTTTTTGTTGTCCGTGGTGCCTTACCGTGGCTGCGCTCTTTTTGTTGTTGTTTGTGGTGCTACTGAATCAGTGAAGTGGGTAGTCTGAATCCTATATCACTGTGGTCGTGGTACATTTTTTACGACCCACGGTGCAGTCATTGCGGCCGTGATGCATTTTCTATGGTCCGTAGTTTGTTGTTTGATCTTGCACTTTCAACTGATATTATGCACCGCTTCTTCTGGTATTTATAATAACAATTTTCAACTTATTATACTTGCGACTAATGGTTAAATCGAGAGGAGGTTGTGACAAAAAATAAGGAATAGGGGAGTCCTCCTGGGGTAGAGAACGAGGAATGATCTAATTGACCCCACAAATTCAGAAAGCAAATGGTAGGGGTGGGCGTTCGGGATATTCAGATTGCATGTGAAATTTTGATTTGGATTTTTCGTTTTCAGATTGTCAAAATTACAATCCAAATCCAATCCAAATAAGTTTGGATTGGGTCAGATTTTTTATGTTTGGTTTCCAATTAATCGGTTTGGATATTTGGATTTTTGGTTTTAAGCTTATAAGTTGAGATGTTTCTTCTTTTTACAAAAATAAATATCTAAATGAAATACTCACGTTAAATTACCTGAAAAGTTACTCATTCTCACTGTAATCATTTAAATTAAATAGTAAAGAAATGAAATTATTATATAAAAAAAATACAAAGAGACATTAATATGGCATATAAAAAGTAGAAATAGTAAAATCATATCCAAATAGAAAGTATTTACATAGTAATTTAGTAATTAATATTGAATATATGAGATAATATCTAATTGGTAGAGTATTAAACTTATTAATATTGACATACGGATAATGGACTAATATAAAGTATAAGAATTTCGAGTTTTTGGATATCCAAAACTTTGAAGTACAAAATCCATTATCTAATCTGAAATCCGAAATCTAATCCATAGTCTGAAAGTCCAAACCAAAAAAGAAATTCAGATTTCGATTTGGATTTGGGTTTGCCCAAACTATGCCCACACATAGCAATTGGGAAAACTAAAAAAATCATTAGAGCTACACATGGAGCTGTTTCCCAATCCATGGAAAGTGAGTATGTACCCTCCCGGGAGCATGGGAGTCTGATTCTGTGCCTACTCATGCTGCTGACTCCCCGGGAAGATTCTGCTTGAGAGATGAACCTACAGCTCCAGACTCTCTTACTGCTCGTGCTTCAGTTCATGTGTCTTCTAAGTCGTCCGATGTATCAGCAAAGAGCAGTGATAGTGCAGCCTCTACCTCACTTACAACTTTGTTACCTGGAAAGGATCCCGATGATGATGAGGTACCGGATTAAGAGGAAGGTGGTGTGCCTCAAATTAGAGGTGTGGAAAGAACTAGAAACCCTGAAGTGTGGCAAAAGAGGTTTTTCAGTGAGCTGGCATACCACAAATTCCGGGAGTGGTGGCCTCTAAGTTCACCTATTTTTGAGCGCCAATTCATAGAGATGGATCTTCTACCTCACAAATCCATCGTGAAGAGGCAATTCAGGGAGCGATTGGGATAGGGCTATTTCACTAGCAGGGTGACAGAGGCAAATGAGCACTTAGTCAAAGTGTTCTACGCCAATGCCTCCCATATAAAAAAGGATACCAAATTGACTAAAATGCGGAACTTGAAATTAAAGTTTGATAGGAAGACAATAAATGTATACCTGGGCTTTAATGAGGAAGATGAATCATTGTACCTGGAGAAGGTGGCACTGGATGAGGCATCCCGCCCATGGTTAGCATCACACCTGGCTATTTCGGGCACCACTATAGCATGGTTGACTGTATGGGTTCCTATCTTGAGAAAAACCCTAAACTTTGAGGCAAAGGGGTAGGAGACCTTTGTATACAACAAGCTAGACCCCACTTCCCATGAAAATACCATGCCGGTCTCCAGGGTGATGTTAGTGGAGACTTTTACGGTGGGGTTCTCGATCAATGTCGGGAGTGTTATGTCTAGGGTGATTACAAAGGTGATAAATGGGGGTGATAGATCATATCCCTTTTCGAACTTACAATGTATTTGGAGGATCAGAAGGTGGAGAAAAGAAAATTTGACGTGAAGGTGAAACCCAAGATGCCCTTTTCATGGTATAGCCTTAAGGTTGATGACAACACCAAAGCCAAAGGATAGAAGGACAAATCTACTACTTCTACTGGCCAGCCTAAAGATCTAGTAGCAGTAGTGCCTTCTTCTCAGCCTCCCACTACCATACCAGAGCCTGCCTCTAGACCATCTACTTCTACCTCTCCAGATATCCCATCCTCCTTAGCATATCCATTGACTGCTGTTGATACCCAATTTTTTCCTATGTATTTTTATACCCCAAAAATATTTTCATATAGCATTCATATGGATATATAAGCATTCCCAAAGGTTTTAGTATTTTTCCTAAGGCATAGCCTATGCCTACAGATGGGACCTACTTGGTTCGATATTGACTTCCAAGTCATAGACGTGCCGTCACCCTACAACTTGTTGCTAGGATGACCTTAGATCCACGCCGCTAGGGCTATGGCATCAACTTTGCATCAAGCTGTAAAATTTGAATGGAATCATCAGGAAGTGATCATCCATGGCGATGATAGCAACCCTACATACAACCGCCAAACCATCCTGATGATCGGAGGTAGAAGGAGAATAGGTGGAGAAACATACCACCATATTGAGCGGGTCAATGCCATAGACAAGGACAAGTGGTGGGATAATAAAATTGAGAGCATTTTGAATTGGAGTGGATACGAGCACGAAAAGGGACTTGGAAAAAATCTCCAGGGCATTACCAAGCCTATCAAGTTGAAGAAGCATGGAACCACATTTGGCCTAGGGTATGAGTACACCTCGGAGGAGTTCAATCATTGGTCACCACCATGGCGCAGTCCCTATTGGAACATCACATACCCTAGCTGGAGTAGACTTTTCAGCCGGTCGACGTTATATATGGATTAGAGGAAGATGAGGCACTGGCAACAATGAAGAACCTATTTCTAGAGGATGATATGGATTGTTGTGATATCTTCGAGGAGGAGGGGGAAGAAGGCCCTTCCATTCAAGCTATGAACCGAGGAGAACGCCTCACCAATTGGTCAGTCAGGACCACCATTGCCCAGAGAGCTTTGGGGTAGCAAGGCTAAACGACGCACTATGCATCATATTTTACTTTTTAGTCGATTTTACTTTCCTGGATTGTCTTTACTTTTGAAAAAAGCTCCGATGTTTAGAACAATTATGAATTTAATCAAAAGAATTTACGAAGTTTATTTTTATCTCGCTCTTATTACTTTCTCTATCATCTACTTTATTTTACACAACATTACTATTACATATCTTGATGATGAACCAACGATTGTGACTTGCAACAAGGCAATGCAACAAACGAACATAGATTCAGAAGAGGACAAAATAGCAGAAGAGTTTGTCAGGGAGATCGAGAATTTTAAGAACAGGCCTAAGTCCAATTTAGACAAGACTGAAGTTGTTAATCTGGGAGACGCAGAAAATGTCAAAGAAATACGTATCAGCGTACATTTGTCACCGCCAGAAAAGAAAGAGTATACAAAGTTCTTAAAAGAGTATGAGGACATCTTTGCATGGTCCTATGACGACATGACTGGTCTCAGCACATCCATTGTGGCTCACAAGTTGCTGATAGATCCGGTGTGCCCGCCAGTAAAATAGAAGCTCAGAAAATGCAAGCCAGACATGAGTTTGAAAATCAAAGAAGAGGTTACCAAACAAGTCAAAGCTAGGGTTCTTAGAGTGGTAGAGTATCCGACATGGTCAGACAACATCGTGCCAGTACCAAAAAAGAATGGGAAAGTTAGAGTCTGTGTCAAACACCGGGATCTCAACTGGGTCAGTCCTAAGGACGACTTCCCTTTGCAAAATATACACATGTTGGTTGACCATTGTGCCAACCATGAGCTGCAGTCTTTCATCGATTGTTTTGCTGGGTACCACCAGATATGGATGGATGAAGAAGATGCAGAGAAAACGGCGTTCATCACACTGTGAGGAATGTACTGTTCCAGAATGATGTCGTTCGGTTTAAAGAATGTCAGTGCTACCTACATAAGAGCCATGACCACTATCTTTCATGACATGATACATAAAGAAATCAAAGTGTATGTGGATGACATCGTCATCAAGTCTAGGAAAGCTACATATCATATGGAAGATTTGAGAAAATTCTTCAACAGATTAAGGATATAC
Source organism: Nicotiana noctiflora (assembly GCA_032618575.1). Classification (NCBI taxonomy): domain Eukaryota; kingdom Viridiplantae; phylum Streptophyta; class Magnoliopsida; order Solanales; family Solanaceae; genus Nicotiana; species Nicotiana noctiflora. Next base: position 225,603 of record JASVEL010007091.1, on the reverse strand, counting down.
AACTTGAAATTGAATCCAGCCAAGTGTGCATCCGGGGTTCCTGCTGAAAAGTTATTGGGTTTCATTGTGAGTCACAGGGGAATAGAATTGGATTCGTCAAAGGTCAAAGCCATTCAAGAGTTGCCACCACCAAAGAACAAGAAGGATGTAATGAGTTTTCTGAGAAGACTCAACTATATCAGCCGATTCATAGCTCGGTCCACTATCATTTGTGAACCAATCTTCATGATGCTAAAGAAGATGCCGCAACTAAATAGACTGATGATTGTCAAAAGGCTTCTGACAGAATCAAGGAATATTTGTCAACGCCGCCAGTCTTGGTTCCACCCGAGCCAGGGAGACCCCTATTGCTTTATCTCGCACTATTGGATGGAGCATTTGGATGTGTTTTGGGAAAACATGATGAAATCGTAAGAAAGGAGCAAACTATCTATTACTTTAATAAGAAGTTTACCCCGTACGAGGCTCAGTATTCCTTATTAGAACGCACATGTTGTGCTCTGACCTGGGTAGCTCAAAAGTTGAGGCATTAATTCTGTGCCTACACAACTTATCTCATATCCAGAATGGACCCATTGAAATATATCTTTCAGAAGCCCATGCCTACCAGCAAGCTCTCCAAATGGAAAATCATGTTAAGAGAGTTCGACATTGTTTATGTTACCTAGAAGGAAGTCAAAGGACAAGCTTTGGCAGATCACCTCACCGAGAATCTTATAGGAGGAGAATATGAACCTCTAAAGACGTATTTTCCTGATGAAGAGGTAGCTTTCATAGGGGAAGACATTTTAGAATCCTATGATGGTTGGAGAATGTTCTTTGACCGAGCCGCAAATTTCAAAGGAGTCGGTATAGGAGAGGTCTTGGTATCAAAAACTTGTCAGCATTACCCATTATCTGCCAAGCTCAGATTCCCCTACACCAACAATAGGGCCGAGAAGCCTGCATCTTAGGGCTCAAACTTGCGATTGACATGAACATTTAGGAACTATTAGTGATCAGAGACTCGAACCTACTCATACATCAGGTTCGAGAAAAATGGGCAACCAAGAATTCCAAGATACTCCCTTATCTACATCATATACATGAGTTGAGGAAGAGATTCAAAAAGATGAAATTTCAGCACGTTCCCAGAATATAAAATGAGTTCGCTGATGCCCTAACCACTTTATCATCCATGATGCGACATCCAGACACAAACTTTATTAATCCTATCCAGGTTAAGATTCACGACCAACCAGCTTATTGTTCTCATGTCGAGGAAGAAGCCGATGGGAAGCCTTGGTTCCATGATATCAGAGAATACTTGACAACAGGAGATTACCTAGATTTTGCCAATGCTACTCAGAAACGCACAATCCCAAGATTATCCAACAACTTCTTTCACAGTGGAGGAATCATGTATAGGAGGACTCCTGATCTGGGATTATTAAGATGTGTCGAGGCAAGAGAACAAAACCAAACTGCTGGAGGAAGTGCACGGAGGGACCTTTGGATCTCACATGAATGGTTTCATTTTGGAAAAGAAGATACCTCGAGCAAGGTATTTTTGGATGACTATGGAAACAGACTGCATCCAGTATGTCCAGAGTTGCCATCATTGTCATATGCATGCAGATATGATAAAATTTCCTCTAAACGATCTTACTGCAACAAGCTTACCATGGCCGTTCGCCGCTTGGGGAATGGATGTTATTGGACCAATCGAACCAGCCACGTCAAATGGGCACAGGTTCATCTTAGTGGAAATTGATTACTTTAGCAAATGGGTTAAAGCAGCATCCTACAAAGTGGTGACCAAGAAAGTTGTAGCATATTTTGTTCGCGACCGTATGGTCTGTCAGTTCGAGATACCAGAATAAATCATCACCGATAATGATTCTAATCTCAATAGTGACCTGATGAAAGCAATGTATGAAACATTCAAGATTAAACACAAGAACTCTATGGCTTACAGACCACATATGAATGGGGCTGTAGAAGCAGCCAATAAAAACATCAAGAAGATGCTGAAAAGGATGATTGAAAGACACAAGAAGTGGCACGAGAAATTGTCATTTTCCTTATTGGGTTATTGTACCACGGTCAGCACACCAACTAGGGCCACTCCCTATATGCTGGTTTATGGTACAGAGGCGGTCATTCCCGCCGAAGTAGAAATCCCTATTTGAGGGTCATACAAGAAGCAGAGCTAGATGATGCAGAAGGGATAAAAAGTTGCTACATGGAATTAGCCCTTATAGACGGAAAGAGTATGAATGCAGTTTACCATGGTCAGTTATATCAGAATAGAATGTCTAGAGCTTTCAACAAAAAAGTTAAACCAAGGAAGTGTGCATTGGGACATCTGATGTTGAAGAAAATATTTCCACATCAAGATGAAGCCAAAGGGAAGTTCTCTCCCAATTGGCAGGGTCCATACATGGTTCATCGGGTTCTAACTGGAGGAGCCATTATTCTCATAGAGATGGATGAATAAGTCTGGCCGAAGCCGATCAACTCAGACGCAGTAAAGAGATACTACATTTGATAACATGTTTTTCTTCATGATGTAATTTGAACTACGCCTAACCTGATTCCCATTTAAGAGGGGATACGTAGGCAGCCCTATGGGTTTGGTCACATTTTAATAAAAATTCCAGTTTTCCCCGATATTGGAACTGAGACAGAATTTTGAGTCAATTTATCAGTCTCTTCATCAGTGCCAACCTAGTAAATTGGGGCAGAATTTGAGGAGGACCCTTAAAATTCTAGAAGCAATCCACATTCAGTTATTCAGCATAGCCGTCAGCAGCACCAGTCTAGTAAACTGGGGCAGAATTTTGAGGAGGACCCTCAAAATTCCGGAACAAGCGAGGTTGCCGTGTCTTGAACCACATTGCAGTTGTTGGTTCATCTAAAATAAAACCGTTTTTCAAATTTATATTTACATTATATTTACTAAATCATTCATAAATATCATTCGCATCGCCGTTGTTTAGCAATGCTACCCTCAATAATACGTGACGTCAAGTGCTAGGGGATACGAACTAATCTTCCCCTCTACAGAACTCACGATTTTTCTTTGAATGCATGAACCCCAGGTCACATATTATTGAATACATTCACACACTCGTTCTCTTTAGGAGTGAGGAACAATCGCGCATTCTAAAAGTTACTATCTACACCTAACATCCCCCAGCAGCCGCGATATCACAATTAGCTGTCAGCTAAGAAAATTTCATTACTATTCACTCTTTGCATTTTTTGCATTCTTGCATAAGGCTACTTATGTGCCTTTCGAGACTAAGCTCTATCTCCACCTGCATTGCATAAGGCTACCTTCCTGCCTTCCGAGGTTAAGCACTACCTCCATCCTACATAATGCTACCTCTCTGCCTTTCGAGGTTAAGCACTACCTCTATCCTGCATAAGGCTATTTTTTGCCTTCCGAGGTTAAGCTCTACCTCCATCCTGCATAAGGCTACCTATCTGCCTTTCGAGACTAAGCTCTGTCTCTATCTGCATTTTGCATAAGGCTATATTCTACCTTCCGAGGTTAAGATCTACCTCCATCCTGCATAAGGCTACTTATCTACCTTTCGAGACTAAGCTCAGTCTCCATATGCATCTTGTATAAGGCTACTTTTTTGCCTTCCCGGGTTAAGCTCTACCTCCTTTCTGCATAAGGCTACTTATCTGCCTTTCGAGACTAAATTTTGTCTCCATCTGCATTGTATAAGGCTATTTTCTGCCTTTTGAGGTTAAGCTCTACCTCCATCCCGCATAAGGCTACCTATCTTCCTTTCGAGACTAAGCATTGTCTCCTGCATGGCTGAAATATCGCCACCTGCAATTTGAATTCTCGCTCTGGCTGAAAGATTGTCGTCCTTTGCATTCATTTGGCTGAAAGATTGCCACCTTCTCATGGGCTGAAAGATTGCCAACCTATTCGAAGGCATCATTGTTCGGAGGCACCATCTATATAGCCCGAGAACGTCATTTCATGGCCTACGAATCTTTACTTTATGCTTTTTATGGCCTAGGACATCATAGTTTGAGGACGTCATCCTAACCGTCCAAAGGCAGTATTCATGGTCCAAATGGGAACTTGCATCATGTTTAAATTATGCACAGTATATACTGCATCATTCATTCAAAGGTACTCCGGCTGGCAAGCGGCCGTCTCAGCGGGAGCTATCCCGCTCCGATTTTTTGCAACCTGTTTGACTTTGTAACCTTTCTCAAACTATATCATCACGTCCATTTTTACCTAATCCCCATCATTGGTTCCTGAACTACATATGGCCTGATTCCTGTAAAACTAAGGATACGTAGGCAGCTCAGAAACCAGAGCACAGTCAAAATTCTTTCGCAATTGCCAATTCCAGTCTTAATTGGCCATCTTATCTTTACCCGACAACTCTTTCATCCTCCTCGGGTAAAGAGGGGCAATTGTTGATACCCAATTTTTTCCTATGTATTTTTATACCCCAAAAATACTTTCAAATAGCACTCATATGCATGTATAAGCATCCCCAAAGGTTTTAGTATTTTTCCTAATTTTTTTTTCAATTTTTAGAATTAAATTATTATCCATTTTAACAGTAAACTCAATAATTATTCCAAAATTTTCCTTTTTGTGAGACATTTATTTTCAATCATTGTATTTACACCAAATATGATTAAGGTGTTTTTTCCATATTTCTTATAAATTTATTCGATATTTTTAAGCTAAATTGTTCAAAATTGCAATTATAGCCTATGTTATAATTAACCGCATTTTATAATTATAAAATTGATCTAGATATTTTTAAATTAATTTTATATAATATCAATTTGTACTGTATTTTCAATTTGTTCTACAATTATTTTTAACTATTTTAACTAATTAACAAACGGAAAAGTGGCTATGCAAAGGCTAGCCTATTTCCATTTCAATTATAACCACATTCGACCCCAAATTAACCCCAAGACCCAAATGTCACACCTCCTTTTTGTGTTTTTAATACACCCTGTGACGGGCATAAATGAGTTTTTTTAATTAAAGTACAGTCGGAATGAGATTTATTATTATTTATTCAGAGTCGCCACTTGGAAGATTAATGGTGTCCCAAGTCACCGGTTGAATCCCGAACCGAGGAAAATATGACTTTGTTAACAGTTCGCGAACCAGAAATTCGGATAAGGTATTCTGTTAACCCGAAAGAAGGTGTTAGGATTCTCAGATTTCCTGATTCTAGCACGATCGCTCAACTGTTGTATTTGATTTTATCTGATTTCAATACATATTTTATTTTTATGTGCCTTTTATTGATAATCCGCATTTATCATATTTATTATTTATTTTATTAGAATTATAACTCGTGAAAATGTATCTCGAACCACGCCATACCAGTACGCCTGTGGTTTTTAACACATTTCGACTTCGTTGGGATTTGGATTTGGGTCACATAAATGTGCACCCGTATTTTAGGAAAGTAATGTTATTAACACTCGTGCCTAAATTAACTGCGCGTTTATTATCTTCGGGAAAAACCATGAAATTCGCTAAACGGTCCATCCTGAATTTCTAGATATTTTTATTTAAGCAATTATTGAGGGCCCCGCAATTATGTATTTTTGATTTGGCGAGGCTCGTGTCATCATTTTATTTAAAGGTTAACCCTAAAGTAAACTACATTTTGTTTCTTTGTCTTGTCTCTAATAATAAAATAAATCCTATCCACTCAATATTACCTAATCGAGTTATGTTTATGTCCATGAACTCATAAGTAGACTTGTATATAATTATTTTTTGCTTGTAAATAGAGCATAAACTTAATACAAAAAGCATAATAGCAAATATCACAGTTTAGGCGTAAGTTCAAAATTGCCTGGTAAAATATACCAACTGCAGGTCCGTATGATTGCTAGACCGGACAAGTCAGGCCCAATGCTAATACAAACTGGTCCAAATATCTTCAATAATTAAGACAAAGGCAAATAATACGTCATTATACTAATTAATGGGACATTGACACTTCAAATTCTTAGATTAAATTTTAGATTATGTGACTCTCAGATATTCACGAACAGATCAACTTATTCAACTGTTTGATTGAAATTGCATGTTTAACTATTGATAATGGGACAGTAATTTCATTATACCTCTTTATTAATTATTTGTGGTTCGTATACCCAAGGACCTAACTTCTAATTCATTTATTTAAAATCAAACTTCTAATACTAAGTGTAGATTATAATATTAGTACCTTAAGCTATTGTACTTCACAGTAATGTAATAATACGGTTTCGAAGTTAATCTAAATGATAGCATGTTTGACTTAGCACATGAACTTTGTTTCTTTTTATTTGTATTTCTAATTTCAACAACTGAAGTTATTAATATAAAAAAAATTGATGAAAAATATTAACAAATTATTTTCAGTTTTTCCTTTTTCATGCTATTTCAAATAGAATATAAACCTAGAAATATGCTTCATTATCATAGAAGATCACAATTACTACGAACATGTTATTAATGATCTACTACTAATGAAAGTTCAAATGTTTGAAAATCTAAGTACAGTCCACATTTATACAGTCCAATACAAACTAGACTAATCCTATCAAATCTAAATTATCATATTCAATTGTTGTATCTATATAAATCTAATCAGATTTAAACTCATATTACTAATAAAAATTCAGAACAATAATTGAATTCCTATTTTATTGCTCAAGCTTGAAGTCACATCAATGTTGAGTATAAATGTGTACCTGGATTGAAATTACAATGAAGATAATGAATTAGATCTCTAATCAGCTATAGCAACAAAATCAGAACAACAAATCCAAACACATCTTCAATAAACCAGGATCATGCCACAACAAATGGTAGAAAGCAGTAGAATAAACACTCGACTTGATTCAATGCAAATTCATCAATATTTCGATCACCAGAACCACACGGAGTCGACAAACAACCTTCAAATTGAACTAAAAACTAATGAAAAAGTGAAATTTTTGGATATTTCTGCTTAGTCTAATGTTTTTGGGTTTTGGATGTAGTTGATTTTGAGAGTTTGGGTCTATAATGGATGAATTGTTTGATGGATATTTTCAAATTGCCAAAACTTGTAAAATGAGATATATTGATGCCTTTTTATAGATTTAAAAATGGAGGGAAGTTTAAATTTTATTAATTACACTATAGTCCCTTTTTTATTTCAGTTTTATCCTTATTCTTTTATTAGTTAATCAATTGACTACCCTTATTTGTGAAAAATCATACTAGTTACCCTATATAGAACTTTCTATCTTAGTGTAATCCCCTATATACCCCTACTTCACTTAGATATCTACCTATTTGCCCTTTTAGGATTCCGAAACTACCCCCTACTTTCTTAGGTTTATTACCATTATCCTATTTTATGTACCCAAACTACCCCTGAATCTAGATTAGATTTACTAAGTGTCCTATTGTCCTTTTACCCTTTTACCCCCTGAATTATTAAACTATCAGATTAGTATGACCTTAATTATTAAAACTAATCAGAATTTTAACAATTGAAATATCTAATGATTAAGAACCAAATCAGCTATAACCAGACTAATTACTTGTAAATTTACGAGTACTAATTAACCCTAACAAATCAAATTTATCACTAACTAACATTTAACAAATTTTAGAAGCTAAACAAAAAATTAAAATCGCACTGAAAATCATGAAAATCCAATTATACTATTAATTTACTAAATCAAAATTATCTAACCTAATATTAATATCAACAATTTTTATAATCAAACTATTATTCAATCACTTATAAAATAGAAGTTCATCAGTATAAAAAAAATTGTTTTCTTTAAAAAAAACTCAGTAATCTCTAATTCAAACAAAAATTAAACCATGCAAAAAATATAAGAAAAATAGAAAAAGAAAAGGAACTTAGCTTTTTTTAGCCCCTTTTTAATGGACAGTCTTTTTAGACTGCAAGAAGAACAGGATATCAATTTTCTTGAGTTTGTTCACAGGAAAAACTTCAAGTTTACTTTTGAACCGACCCCGTTAGATTTGGGGCTCAAGACGTTCAAAACATGGTAGAGGATGGTCATGAGGGGTTATAGTTTGATTTTGGAATATTTTGAGTAAAGTAGTGTTTTTCAGAGTTAGGGTTCCGACGATACTTTTTTAAACATTCGAACAGAAGGGAAGAGATTCGAGAGAAAATAAGTAGAGGGGTGGGATCAGGGGTTTAAGGAGGTTTTGGGTGTATTTTATGGACTGATTGGTGTAACTAACGTTTCCCCCGGGTAGGGTTCCGGCGGGGGCTGTGAGGAAATGGTGGCGGCTGACTTAGAGAGGAAGAAGAGGAGAATGAAATTGTTTTAGGGTTTCATTGATTTCTGGTATATTAAAAGTATAACATTGGTTTACAACCGTTGGATTAAAACATATTAATGGCTCAAATTCTTTGGTTCATCATACGACGTCGTTTATTTAAATGAGAGATCAACCATGTCCATTGGATTAATTTAATCAAGGGTTGTGACTGAAATTCTAAAACGTCGTCGTTTTACTTATTAAAAGGATCGAACCCAGCCGTTAGATTAATTATTTTCAACGGCTCAGATTTAATTGCCCCAAAATGGGGCATTTGGATTATGACTGGGGCTGATCAGGTAGGGAGTGTTTTTGGGCCTGCGCGTGGGTTTTGTTTTGGGCTGAGGTATTTTTGATTTGGGTTTGGGTAGTTAACCTAATTTCTTATTAGTCCAATCATTTTTGTTATTTTATTTACTTTTTATTTATGTATTGTATTTTCCTTTTTTGTATTTTTATAATTTTGTATTTTTCTTTTTTTTTCCTGATTTTATTAAATTGTGAAATTAAACTAATTCTAAAAATTTATTTAATAACTATTTATAGCAATTTCTGATTTAAAACACTAACAATGCTATTTTTGATTTTCCCTTAACTTGTTTCGAATGAATTAATACTAGAAATTGTAAAATTAAAAATCCTAATGCATATGCATATTTTTTTTTGTAATTTTAGTATGAATTATTATGCAACTAATTAACACAAAAATACAAGAAATATCATCAAATTTGTAAAAAATAATGCAAAAATCATTTTGTTTGGATTTTTTAGGAATAGTTTTTTAGGTCAAAAATCACATGCTCACACCAATTATCCGACCCATTTCCAAACCCACCCGACCACCGTTTTAATCCAGGCCATTGATCATTTTGATCAACGGCCATGATCTCCCCATTCCTATTTAGTTTCACAACACCCCTAAACCCTACTTCATTTTACTCAAATCAGCCGCCCCTTGAATACCTTCGTCTCAAACTATCTCTAGCCTCCCTCCGAAACCCTAGCCCCACTCCATTGGTTTCCAACTTGTTTTACAGGAATCAATAGCGTCCCAAGCCCTAGGTAGCCTATACTCACCCTCACGTACCCCCATACCCCTATTACTCGAAGATTCAAGGTTCGAGCTTGACGTTCTTTTCTCAGATCTCCGCCGAATCGAGTGTTACGACCATCTCCAGCTCAACTCCGGCATATCTTAGCCCTATGATTCCATCTCTGACTCATTCGACTCAGAGCAGACCCTTTTTCCAAGAGTCTCTCACTTCTAGGGTTCTTCTGAAACCCTAGCCTCCTGAGGTTTTCCTATTTTCTCTAGATCTGCTCTAGATCCATGTTTATTTTAAGGTTTTCAAATGATTTCTAAAATCTCTTTCAAAATTTTGCTTTCAAAATAGTTCATCGTCTCTGACTTAGGGTTTCTTCAATTTTACCTGTTCTACTATGTTTCGTATATATTTCTTTTACTATATTTGCTCTACCATGGCTCCTATGTGCTCCTATTATGATTCCTACATGTAACGACCCGGCCGGTTGTTTTAGAAAATTACGCCCCGATCCCCATTTTAACTGTTTCCCTAAGTTCATTTCTGCTATTGTCGTTTGCCGGGAGTGTCGGTCCTGGAATTCGGAGTATTTTGGGACACTTAGTCCCTAACTAGAAGCTTTATAGTTGGAAAATAGCCCGTAGTCAGAACAGTGTTAAGACGACCTCGGAACGGAAATTCGATGGTTCCATTAGCTCCGTTAGGTGATTTCGGGGCTAGGGACGCGAATGTGAACGGTAAACCTTCAGTCAAAAATATTAAAAACCAGAACAGTCCACCCGCGACCCTCATTCACAAAAACGCCATTTTTGAGCTCCAAGAGAGGAAATTGATGGGGAATCGCTGGGATATCATCGGGAAATCAACGGGGGTAAGTTTCTTGGCCTTAATTTGTTAGTTTATCATGAAATCTGTGATTCTTTCACTGTTAATGGAGGATTAATGGAGGATTTTAGCCCTAGGCCTGAATTTTAGAAAATCTTTGATTTGAATGGGCAACAGAGTCCGATTTTGATAAACTTTATATGTACGGACTCGTGTTGAGATAAGGAGCCCGAATATATAACTTTCATAATTTTTCGAGAAACGTACCGAAAGTCAGGTTTTGGCAACTTGCGGGTTTTGGTGTATTTTGAATTGTTTTGGTTGGGTAATGCCCAATTGGCCTATTTTGATGTAATTCTATTGATTTTTATCAGATACTACACCTGTGGAGGCCAACATTTGCGTCAAGAGAGTTGTCTCTTAGCGGTTCTGTACTGGAGTCGAGGTAAGTGGCTTGTCTAACCTCGTGTGGGGGAATCTTCACCCTTAGGATATTATGTGATAGTTGAAAAACCTTGTACGCGAGGTGACGGGCGTGTACATGCACTGGTTGTTGTAGCACACATTACTTGAAATTTTCGATTAGTGATATTCCTGTTATTAGATGATTATATTATTGCATTTACCCGGTATTCGTTACAAAAGCATGATTAGATAGGATTTAACTGTCTAAATGCCTAATTATCTTACTTGAACTTCTTGATAATTGTTGGCACTAGTTTCGGTGAAGTTGTAGTTTAGCATATTATACTTTTCTCTGTGTGTTTCTTTATTTGTTATGTTGGTGGACTGCGGGTTCGGTTCCCGGAGATCCCAGGGCTTTGGGTTTGATTCCCAGAGATCCGGAGTGATATTGTTTGTGGACTGAGGGTTCGATTCCCGGAGATCCCAAGGCTGCGTGTTCGATTCCCGGAGACCCGGAGATTTATTGATATATTATTGAGATATGGACTGCGGGTTTGATTCCTGGAGATCCTGAGATCATTGAGACACATCTTGAGGTATTGAGATATAGGCTGCGGGTTCGATTCCCGGAGACCCAGAGATACTGTTATTGGGACTGCGGGTTAAATTCCCGTAGCTCCTTGATTGTTGAGAGTGGGACTGTGGGTTCAATTTCCACAGGTCCTGGACTTGCTGATTGAGTTTTATTGAGTTAGTTACTTGTGGTTAGCTTAAATTGTAGACGGTTACAGAAATCACTTTAATGTTGTTATTTCAGATTCATTATTATTTAAACTTAAAGTAATTTTGGACGCAACCTTGAAATATTCCCTCGCGGAAATGTCGAAAGGCTGTATCCGCAAAAATCAAGTTTTGAGTCATCACTCAACTTTACAAAAATAACCACTTTATCAAATAAGCCATTACATGGCCGGAGTTTTGCTGAAATAGCCACATTTTTGCATTTTAACTTCCTCAGTCTTGTGTTGGCCTGTGTCGGTGCTGAACGATGCCCCATAGGCCTCAAGATAAAAAAAAAAAAAAAAAAAAAATTCAAGTTTATCTTTCTTAAATAAATTTTTGCAAAAAGAGCCACTTTGTCTGAATAAGCCATTACATGGCCAATTTATGAAAAATAATCTTGTGTTGGTTTATGGTGATGCCGAACGATGCCCCATGAGCCACAGGATAAAAAAAAATTTCAAGCTTATCTTTCTTAAATAAATTTTGCAAAAATAGTCATTATGTCAAATAAGCCATTATGTGGCCAATTTTGTAGAAAATAGTCATAATTGACACCAAAAAATATTCTTATTCTTGTAGAAATCTCCTACACAAGTTTGTAGTTGGAATCGGTTTCTATAATTTTCAAAGAAAAAGAAAAAAAACCAAAAAAATCAAATAAACATCTCTTTATTTCTTGCATTAATTTGCATGAACTACGCTCGGTTTGATTCATGCGGGGTCATGATACGTAGGCAATCCACATAGGATTCGACCATTTCCATAATCAAAAAAAAAAAAATGGAAAACTACAAAAGAAAAAAAAAGGAAAAATGAAAAAACCACAAAAAGGAAAAAAAAGAGAAAAGAAAATAGTAGAAAAAAAAAGAGGGTGATCAATAAGCGGGATACCTTAATGCTGACATGGTGGCTTTGTTTTGTTGTGTCCGTTTCCAGAAAGGTGGTTGGTTGTGGTTCCAAAATAACTCTTCCCTATAATACAACGTCAGAGGACAATGGCAGAAAATCTCAAGGCTGAGTGGGTTGTTAGCGGCACCCGACAACAGCTGGTTGAACGGAACCACATGTTAGTTGAAGAAGTCAAAATGTTGAGACAACACGTGGATGAAATGTATCGGGCATGGATGGATGGAAAATCACTACCTCCGCCATCACCTAGTTTCATGGACTCTGTCCTTACACTGAACCCGATGCCAAATATACCTGCCTATCGCAGCCTTTCCAGCCACCCCAATAGCTCCATCACTCGGTATCCATCTATTTTCCCCCAGGAATGCGCTCCAATCACATCCACTATTCCCGACGATAAACACCCACTCGAAGCTCATGTTGCCCAACATTACCCCTCCGAGGTTGTTCATCAGGACCCCAAACAGAGCCCGCAGGTTGAACCTCCCCAACGACAAGGTCCAGTGGTCGTCTTTGCTAAAGGCCCTCTATATCGAACCCATGGATATCCTTGTAATTGTCCTGGCCCTTACTTCTCTCCACGAGCATGCCAGAAACCCCACGGGTCAGGTTTTAGGCCAAATCGGGCCTTTAGAAATGAGAGGCTACTGAAACGAGAAAAGTCTCTTACCCCTTTGGGAGAATCGTATGCCAATTTGTTCCACAAGTTGAAGCAACTGGGCATGTTGAAACCAATTCAGATAAAAATGCCAAATCATCGGTCAAAGAGGTGTGATTTTTCTCAAATGTGCGCATATTGCTCGGGCGCCCCGGGGCATGACACAGAAAAATGTTGGAAGCTAAAAAAGGCAATTCAGGGAGCTTATCAATGCAGGCTACATTGCCGTACAAAATCCGGATATAGTCGACACCCGTATGGTTGATGCAGAAGGCAGTGGCTAAAGATATTGTGCTTGGCAATTGGAAATATGCTTCATTTGGGGTTTATCCAAAGTAGAATTTTTGGTGGCTTATTTTGTTGTCATTTCTGTTACCCGGGTTATTTCAGGGTTGTAATCCGGACGTTGTCTTGAAAGTCAAAACCCTTCTATCTTACTACTTTGCTTTGTTTAGTGCTGTCTAGGTTTGTAATTTTAGTCTAGTCTGTTCGTTTTGTTGTTTCAACCCATCAGTTTAATACAACTCTTTGTCTCCCGTCATTTCTAGTTACTGATTTTAGCAACATGACATGCGCATAATTCTAAGCTCTGATTTTAAAAGTCAATGAAATAATGTTGAAGATGTAATGATGCTCGGAAGAAATAAAAACATATTGGAATACTGCGAAGCCGGAATCAAGTGAATACTAGGGGAAAACATAACATAAAGAAATGCCTTGGAAATGCATCATCAATTTAAAGCCAAAGGCAAAAATACCCTAAAGCTAAGGAACCATTCGTGGTATCGAGATTGTTGCCCAATGGCATTGAGAATCGTCAAAAATAGAAGGCAAATATGTGAATCGGTCGAAAGATAGTTTGTACTTGGTAGGTTTTGAATATTGGAATGACGAAGGCATTTTATTCGGCTATCCAAACACTTCGTCCATTGCTACCCCTTTGAGCCTTATTATATTTTCTTTCATATCCCTCTTTCGGAATCAACAACAAAAATTGAGGATTGAGCGGGGAAATCAAATGGAGAAACAAAAAGAGAAAAGAAAAAAAAAAGAAAAGAAAAGAAAAGAAAAAGAAAGAGAAAAGAAAAAAAATCGGGAGAAGTCGAGATGCAACAATGAATACGGACGTAGTCTGAACTACGTCTGACTTGATCCCGAAAGGGTACGTAGGCAGCCTCTCTGAGGTTCAGTCACAATAAATGAAAAATCTGAAAATCTAAAAAAAAAAAATTCCCCGAGAAGGAAACTGGGGCAGAAGTTATGGTTGTTGAATAAATAAGATTCCGAAAGTTGTAATCATTAACCCACATTGAAATAATTTTGAGCCTTTATATCTTTTTTTCTAAACCCCATCCAAAAGCCTGCATTACGGTCCAAAGGAAGACCTTCCGATCAATCTTCAAGAAATGCCGAGTCAAGCAAACAAAGGTCAATCACATCAGGGGCAACACTCATGGAGAGTGAAGAACTCAAACTACCACGAGACTCCAAGATGAGAGAAGTCAAAATGAGAGAGTCTTATCGGTGAAAACCCGCACGGGCACCGTAAGGCGACGGTGAGAGAAAGAAAGATCAAATGAGAGAGGCTTGTTGGCGAAAACCCTACGGGTGCTGCAAGTCGACTAAGGATCAGATCAAAGAAATGAAGTATTGAAGACCGGTTTCACAGCAGAACTTTGCAACAAGAGTTGAACATCAACTTTGCTATACGGAGAAGGCCAAAAGTGCGTGTCAAGGTCGCTAGAGTCGGTATTCAAAATCCGTTAGGTCATTCGTCTGTAGGTTTCTTGTTAGGAATTGTATTTTCCTTTCTCTTTATTCTTCACACTTTGTTTTACCCTCCTTCTTATCGAGTCGGTCAGGTCATAACAAGTATAGAAATGATTTCAAAATTTGCCACCAAGTTTTCCAATTGCACAAGATGGGATTTAGCCAACACGACAATTGTCGTAGGTCAGGGAATGACAAGGCCGGTAATTTAAGCCCACAAGAGCAACATGTGCAATGAGGATCATGCAAGACACAAGGGTCGGCAAGGTGCCAACTCAGGGAAAATATAGCAAATAGAAGTACGGGGTTCGAACAGAGAGGGGGTATATCTTCCGACAAGAGAAAGACCAAAGGTTGTCAAGTGGAGTCATCAAAGGAATCGAGATCGAAGTTTGTGGTATCCGTCAAGAAAGAGACAATATACATACCTGAAGAGAGTTGGATTTTGAACAAAGAAGAAGCGAAAATGGATAGTCGGTGAACAGGCAAGGCACTCGGGTGGAAAGCAGTCGCCATCAAAGTTCAAGGCCACAACCAACCACCGCATTTAAACTAACATCTTTTTCTTTGTTTTGAAATAGGGGCATAGAGGTTATTGATCCGATAGAGCCAGCAGCTTCCAATGGGCATAGGCTCATTTTGATTGCGATGCGTATCTTACTTGTATTGGGCTGAGGCAAAGGGCGAATTTGCGCCAAATTGGCAGGGACCGTTTGTGGTATCACGGGTGTTGTCCAATGGAGCATTATATTTAACAGATGTTGAAGGAAAGTGCGTAGAGACTGCTATCAATTCGGATGCGGTCAAAAGATACTATGTATGATTCCTTTTCAATTGTATGTTTTGTATTTTGTTGTGATTTTGGAATTGAAATGACGAAGGCATTTTATTCTCTATCCAAACACTTTATCCATTGATAACCCCTTTGAGCCTCAATGAATATATTCTTTCATATCCCTCTCTCGGAAATCGCTCTAGCGCAATAAGATGGAAATTGCCAGAATGAAAAAGGAAATGATGGAAAATGAAAAAAAAAATGAAAAAATGAATAAAAGACAAAGAAATTCGGGAAAAAGTCAAAAGAAATCCATCTAACTTATGAAGTTGGATGAACTACGTCTGACTTGATCCCGAAAGGGTACGTAGGCAGCCTCTCTGAGGTTCAGTCACAATAAAGAAAAAATCCAAAAATTCCCCACATATTGAAGCTGGGGCAGAAGTTATGTTTAATAATTCCGAGAGTTGTAAATATTTTTGAACCCTCGTGAAATTTTGAGCCTTTATACCTTTCTTTCTCAATCCATCCAAAAGCCACATTACAGTCCAAAGAAAGACCTTCTGATCAGTTCCGAAATGATAACGAATGCAATGAAGGAGGAGCGAAACATCGGACAACACCTGTGGTAAGAAAACAAAATACAAAAGGGAAAAATGAGAAACAATGAAAAAAAAAATGATGAGAGAGTCTCATCGGTGAAAACCTTAATCGGCACTGTGAGACGATTATGAGGTTGAGAGAATAAATGAGAGAGTCTTATTGGTGAAAACCTTTCGAGGCACCGTAGGGCGATCGTGAGGACTACCAGAAAAGAGAAAAGCAACAAAAAATAGTATCGGTTTGGGTTGAAAACAATTTGGAGACAGAATAATGATTGGAGCGAACTGGGTCAGAGTTTAAATACATGGCATGGTCAGCGGAATCAGCCAGCAAATACCCAGATAAGTTCTAACAACCAGCTCCTGATAATGAAAGTTGAAACAACACTGGATCGGAAAGGAAGAGTTGGGAAGGAAATAAGGAAGCTTGGCAAACATGGCCAAAGGAAAAGAAAACAAAACAAAAATGGAAAAGGTGAGAAAATACAAAAAAAGAGTTCGCAAGAGATAGGCAGCTGAAAATCCACACAGCAGGAGAAAAGCAGAAAAAAGGAAAGCAATAAGAGGCAGGGACGGCAGATGCCAGTTGCCAGCAGTTTATATCTAATAAATTTTGTTTCATGATGCATGCAGGAACGAAGTGTCATTATTCACTTTAAAACGAATGTGACCAATGTGGAAAAATAGAAAACACCCAAAAAAGAGGAAAGTTTGACGATAAGTGGAGAAATTCACAGATGAGAGACAATTGGTAAAAGAAAATACCAAAAAGAGGAAGTTTTAAATTGTTGTTGAAATCGGGGTGCCCGCCCGAAGAATGGTATGGCAATTTATTTTTAAAGTTTGTTGTTGAAGTCGGGGTGCCCGCCCGAAGAATGGTATGGCGATTTATTTTTGAAGTTTGTTGGTGAAAGTCAGGGTGCCCGCCTGGAGAATGGAATGGCATTTTACTTTAAGTTTTAGTGGAAGTTTTAAATCATTGTTGAAATCGGGGTGCCCGCCCGAAGAATGGTACGGCAATTTATTTTCGAAATTGTTGAAGTCAGGGTGCCCGCCTGGAGAATGGAATGGCATTTTACTTTAAGTTTTAGTTGAAGTTTTAAATCATTGTTGAAATCGGGGTGCCCGCCTGGAGAATGGAATGGCAGTTTTACTTTAAGTTTTAGTTGAAGTTTTAAATCATTGTTGAAATCGGGGTGCCCGCCCGAAGAATGGAATGGCATTTTACTTTAAGTTTTAGTTGCAGTTTTAAATCATGGTTGAAATCGGGGTGCCCGCCCGAAGAATGGTATGGCAATTTATTTTTAAAGTTTGTTGTTGAAATCAGGGTGCCCGCCTGGAGAATGGAATGGCATTTTACTTTAAGTTTTAGTGGAAGTTTTAAATCATTGTTGAAATCGGGGTGCCCGCCCGAAGAATATCAGGGTGCCCGCCTGGAGAATGGAATGGCATTTTACTTTAAGTTTTAGTTGAAGTTTAAAATCATTGTTGAAATCGGGGTGCCCGCCCGAAGAATGGAATGGCATTTTACTTTAAGTTTTAGTTGCAGTTTTAAATCATGGTTGAAATCGGGGTGCCCGCCCGAAGAATGGTATGGCAATTTATTTTTAAAGTTTGTTGTTGAAATCAGGGTGCCCGCCTGGAGAATGGAATGGCATTTTACTTTAAGTTTTAGTGGAAGTTTTAAATCATTGTTGAAATCGGGGTGCCCACCCGAAGAATGGTATGGCAATTTATTTTTAAAGTTTGTTGTTGAAATCAGGGTGCCCGCCTGGAGAATGGAATGGCATTTTACTTTAAGTTTTAGTTGCAGTTTTAAATCATTGTTGAAATCGGGGTGCCCGCCCGAAGAATGGTATGGCAATTTATTTTCGAAATTGTTGTTGAAATCAGGGTGCCCGCCTGGAGAATGGAATGGCATTTTACTTTAAGTTTTAGTTGAAGTTTAAAATCATTGTTGAAATCGGGGTGCCCGCCCGAAGAATGGAATGGCATTTTACTTTAAGTTTTAGTTGCAGTTTTAAATCATGGTTGAAATCGGGGTGCCCGCCCGAAGAATGGTATGGCGATTTATTTTAAGTTTTTGCTGAAGTCAGGGTGCCCGCCTGGAGAATGGAATGGCATTTTACTTTAAGTTTTAGTGGAAGTTTTAAATCATTGTTGAAATCAGGGTGCCCGCCTGGAGAATGTAATGGCATTTTACTTTAAGTTTTAGTTGAAGTTTAAAATCATTGTTGAAATCGGGGTGCCCGCCCGAAGAATGGAATGGCATTTTACTTTAAGTTTTAGTTGCAGTTTTAAATCATGGTTGAAATCGGGGTGCCCGCCCGAAGAATGGTATGGCGATTTATTTTAAGTTTTTGCTGAAGTCAGGGTGCCCGCCTGGAGAATGGAATGGCATTTTACTTTAAGTTTTAGTGGAAGTTTTAAATCATTGTTGAAATCGGGGTGCCCGCCCGAAGAATGGTATGGCAATTTATTTTTAAAGTTTGTTGTTGAAATCGGGGTGCCCGCCCGAAGAATGGTATGGCAATTTATTTTTAAAGTTTGTTGTTGAAGTCGGGGTGCATGGTGAAAGTCAGGGTGCCCGCCTGAAGAATGGAATGGCAATTTAATTTCTGTTAGGCGCCCACCTTCTAATACGGGAATACATTTCTGCATTGCACGTTTAAATTCCGTTAGGTGCCCACCTTCTAATACGGGAATACATTTCTGCATTGCACGTTTAACTTCGGTTAGGTGCCCACCTTCAAATACGGGAATACTTTTTGCATCGCATTGCACGTTTAATATCTGTTAGGTGCCCACCTTCAAATACGGGAATATTTTTTGCATCGCATTGCACGTTTAATTTATGTTAGGTGCCCACCTTCAAATACGGGAATATTTTTTGCATCGCATTGCACGTTTAATTTATGTTAGGTGCCCACCTTCAAATACGGGAATACTTTTCTGCATTGCATCTCATACATACCTGCATTTATAAAGAAAAAAAAAGGAAAAAAGAGAAAAATGAAAAATGAAAAGATGATGAAATTCTGACATTCAATAACATGATACTGGGGCAGAAAAGTCTTTCTTTGGTTGTTTATTTTGTCACAAGCAGAGGTCCACCTGGAGAATGGACGAAATATTGAGCGAAGATACAAGTCAAGGCAATAACAAGAATGCCGGTGAAAAGTTGAACAAGTCCAGGGCAATAACAAGAATGCCATTGGAGCAAAGATACAAGTTGAAGGCAATAACAAGAATGCCGTTGCAAAGAATACAAGACACAAGATCAAGAAAATGCAAAAAGACAAGTTGGAAGACATAGATAGGATTTTTATAATTCATAGGCTGTAGCTTAGGCTAGCTCCTTTTATCTTTACCCTGGTGTAATAAGGAGTCAGTCAGCAATGACAGCAGTAACAACAGCAACAGCAGTGAGATCACAGTCCTTGGTAGTCCCAACTACCAGACCTTCCCGAACTACACTGACCTGATTCCTGTTTAGCCCAGGATATGTAGGCAATCTCTGAAGCAGGGTGCGGTCAAAACTTTTCAAAATGCTTCACAATGGAATACTCGAACGGGTAAAAATCGTTCATAATTGCTCACTTATCTTTGCACGGAAACTCTTCGTGTCGCCGAGCAAAGAGGGGCAGCTGTGAGCACGTGATTTTTACCCTATACATGAGTTATTCCTATAAAATTCAAAATAAATGATTTTTCCTTATTTTTAAAATTTTGTATGAATTTTGTGTTAGTTGTTTTGCATGTTATTTGCGTGTGATAAATAAAAATACAAAAATTTACATCTTTAGGAAATTAATTCTTTTTCTAACAAATTAAAGAAAAAATCAAAAAATTAGTTAACTTTTAAATTGAAAATTTTCAAAAAAGAGGTAATTAGTTTAGTTTTTAATTAATGCTTCAAATAATTATAAAGCAAGAAAATACAAAATACAAAAAAGGAATAAGACACAAAATACAAGTTAGATTAACAAGAAAAATACATGAACAAAAGGAATTGGGCTAAACTAACACCAGCCCAAATGGCCCCTACCCGGCGACCCACACCCCAGCCCAACGCCCATCCAGCCCAGTCGGTCCATACCCGGTTCCCCCTTGATTCAATCCCAGCCTTGTAATTCAAGTTGATCCAACGGCCCCAATCCGACTCAATCTCAACCGTCCAACTCCATCAATCCAACGGTTGTAATTTAGTCTTACAACTTAAGTATATCAAACCTTAAAAAACATCCTTAAACAATCTAAAGACTTCAAACACATTCACACACAAACTCTTATGTCTATACCACAGCCGTCTCTCTCTCTGCCTCCACTGCCGTCGCCGCTAGGGTTCCGCCGCGGGCGGCGGCGGCCGGCCTTATTTCCGACCAAAATCAACACCAAAACACTCCTCTTCACCTCCTCATTACCGTTCTCTGAGTAGTTGTCTTCAAAACCCAACCAATCGCCTCGAATCTCCCGCGCCGCCACCCTCTCCCATGGCGGCGCCGCCACCCAAACTACCCCAAACCGTCACCCCACTATTATTTTGCATCGTTACACAAGAAATCGAGTCAAAAGCCGCGGGAATCGGCAAAAACAAAAGCTGCCCGAGAATTTTTCAAGAAGGACGACGATTTTCAAGATTTGGAGGCTCGTGTCAAGAATAATCGAGAAAAAGAAGAGAAAAACAGAAAAAAAACAAGAAAAACATAAAAGGAAAAAATAGCGAGCAGTGAAGCTAAGTTTTTCTTTCTTTTAAATTAATTCTATTTTTTTTTGTTTGTTCCTCGCCTCTTTCTGATATTGTATGAATCTGTTTCCTATTGTTCACCGATGTTGATTCGTGGTTGACAATGTTTAGATTTCAAGATTTTTCTTTTAGAATTATGATCTCCGCTAATTGTTAGATTTTGTTTTGTTCTATTTTTGTTAGTTTTAACAATTTTTTAGATGTTGTTAGGTTTTTTTTATTAATTTCTGTTTCTTTTAATTGCTGATTTCATTTATGTTTTTATACATGTATAGTTTCTGATTTTTAGACTTTTAGATCTTTTGTTAGATTTTTGTTAAATTTGCTAATTTCTGTTAGTGTGAATCATGTTAGACTTTTAGATTTTAATTGTGTTAAATTCTAATTTCTGTTAGTTTGAATTTAGTTTCTCAGATTTAATAAGTGAAAATTAACAGTAAAGATCCGACTGAAATTTTTAGGGAATCTGTTTCTATCCTGTTTTGACATTCAAGTTGATCAATTGTGATTGTCGGAATTGCTTTGGTAGTTTAATTGTGATTGTGTTATTGATTGACAACTAGGGGAATTGGTTATAGCTGAAATCATTGACTTTAGTTCAATTATTAGATTCGCCTTTAGACTATCATAGATTCAATTAGGTCGTTAATTAAGATCACACGATTCGTAGCAACCTAAGGTATTTTTATTAAATAAAATCAAGTGCGATTAGTTACTTCGATTAATAAGACTCACCATCTATCAAATTGTTTCCCGAGTCTTGTTAATTGAGTAATAGATCAAAAGTGGCTATGTTTGTAAGATTACCTAGGGTTGGCTATTGATGTAATGTGGTTCTAATTAGTTGAACTAATCTGATTTTTAAAGTAGTCAAAGAGGCTAATTGGTTAATTGAACTATAGTCACTTAATTGTGGCTATTTGCTAAATACCAATCTGAAAATGGGTTTAAATAAGAAGAAAAACCAGAAATTAGGAAAGTAATTAGCCTTAAAAAGTAGGGGTAAATGGGGAATAAGAATTGGTATAGTAGTAATAAGTTTAAAAGAGGAAAGGGTACAAGTGGGATAGGAATTGGCATAATTGTTATAAATATAGAGCTTTTAGGGTAATTTGGGCATGACAAAAGGTATTTTAGTAGATAATAAAAGGAAATGAGGGCATAATAGGTAATACAAGGGAAATGGAATATGGTAGACTATTCTAGAAGGGGTCTTAGTGTAGCTTTCACTAGATTAATTGCACTAACTTGTGCAACAAGTCAAAAATTGGAGGGGTTTTAGTGAAATAAGAGATTCAGATTTTCCTTTGATTTTGGCCTATAAATAGGTATTTTCAGCATTAATAATAGGGGGTTCTTCTGATTTTTTTTAGAGTTTTCTTTGATTTTAGACCCTTTTTAATCTTTTAGCCATATGAACCCTAGAAAAATCCCAAAAATATATGTTAAATTTCAGATCTGAAATTAACAATTTCAGAGTCAATTTTCTTCTTTATTCTTTCAAATTATCTTCAAAAAATCCAAAAACATTAAAAATCAGCGAAGAAAAACCAAAAAATATTTGTTGTTTCATTATCAATCCACAATAAAAGTTCTGGATTCTGTTTTAATAATTCCACTTCTGTTCTACATCTGAAATCAGAAAGTATTCTGAGGAATTTATGATTTAATGGAGTTGAATTTGGTTCGGTGAAGTTTGCAATGTTGGTTTGATGTTTGACATGATTGCACGTCTCTCCTGGTTATATTTGAGTGTAATTCTGGATGAAATTTGATTTCACTGCTACCCGAGCTTCATGATCGCTGTTGCTGTTGATTATTGTTGGTTCTTTATCACTGCCATAGCTGACCTCTTATTCTTCTACTTTTGTCAATTTCCAGGTACAATCTTATCCTTTGATAGTGTGAAGTTTTCAATTGTTGTATTCTCGCCACTGTGTAATGGAATTTGCTGGAGTTGTTTATAACATATTGTTGTTTAGATTTAATAGTTGTCCTTTATTTCGTATGCTTGTGTAGAGGATTGTATAAATGGATTTGGCTTCCATCGATTCCTAGAATTTATTACTTTATAATAGATTGATGTAGTATTATGTATGTTTAAGATATAGCAGATTTAGATTAGGATTGCATAGATTAAAGTGCCAGCAGTTATTTTTTTTATTTTTTACAAATATTCTAGATTAAGTTCGTATAGATTAAAATGCCAGCAGATTAGATTGTCATATGAACTGTAAATAGTGTCTTTGGGTTTAATTTGTGATCGTTAGGCTGACAGATGGTTTGCTCTAATTGATAACTAAGGTATCATCAACTAGTTATGTAAAAGGGCAGGAAATCGAGTTGTTCATCACTCTAATTGAATAATTTGAAACAATACTTGCAGATTTTGATTATGGTTAGCACTAAACGTTTAAGTAGTATAAATGGGATTACTCTTTAGGCTTAAGCCTAGTTGGTTATTGGCACAATTACTGCTGGGCTTAATGAGTTATTTGTTCGGAGGTCTCATGAAATTTGAGATCTAAGTGTAATAATTATATCACATCAATAAATAGATTTACGCAAGTCTGGTGGTTTTCAATTAATTATCCTTCTAAAGATAAAAAAAAAAATATTACAGATTGCTTTAGGATCGACCTTAAATAAAATAATTGGGATGAGCCTCGCCCGAATAACACCGGGGCCCCCATTTGGTAATAAGATGATATAGTAGAATCGAAGAGGCTAATAGCGAATTCCATAGCCTCTTCCAAAATTTAAAAGCCGATATAGACTATTTTAAGGCACGATTTTAATATACCTTCCTATGAACGAGTGTGCACTTGGTGCGACTCAAATCCAAATCTCGGTAAAGCTGAAATACACCAAAAGTCATAGGCGTACTGGTTGTGGTATGACTCGAGGCGTGTTTTCGCGATACCGCAAATTCCTAAAAAATAATATTTAACGTAAAAGCACATTATGTTGTTTAAAATCTATAATCGAGTCAAACAAAAGTCAAGAACGACAGTGGAGCGACCGTGCTAAAACCACGGAACCCGGGAATGCCTAACACCTTCTCCCGGGTTAACAGAGTTCCTTATCCGGATCTTTGCTTCGCATACATTTTTAAGAGTCAAAATTCCTCGGATTCGGGATTAACCGGTGACTTGGGACACCATTATCATTCCCAAGTGGCGACTCTGATTAATCTCTAATAAAATCCCGAACCGATTGTCCTTTAATTGGAAAAACTCCTTCCCTTACGTTATTTTATCCGTTTCGGGTATTTGAGCGTCGGGGTATACCCTACAAGTGTATTTATACGCTTTAAGTGTGTTGGGGTAGTAAATAGGGAGGTGTGACAGCTCTGGCGACTCTGCTGGGGACCCAACCCTGAATTTCGGTTTCAGGGTTTAAGAACTCGAGCTCCTTAGAACTGCCGTTCGCGTCTTTGTTTGACTTCATTATATGATTTGAACAACATGCTATGTGCTTTATCGCTTTGATATTATGTGGATTGTATATAAAATTGTGCCGAAAACCCTCCTCACTTCTCCCCCGGGGATGTGCTTACTGGTTGAGACTCCCCTTTCTGTTAAAGTCACCTTAAATTAAGAAAAATAGAGGCCGGATAAGTTACAAAGCCGATTGACTCCGCGGGTCACCGGTACGTAGCCCCCTCCTCGATTCGAGTTGTCCGCTCGGGTACACGGTCTAGCACTCTATAAAACCGTAAGATTTTGAACATAGGTCTAGGACGATTATTTGCATCATATTTGACTTAGGGGACTCAACACAGGGGTTGGGTCCGTCTAGGACAGGTGACCCGTATTGAAAAGACCGAGCATGCTATGTGTTGCATTTTATTGTCCTTGATCGTTATGCGGACCGGCGAAAATCCCGAGATTGGAAAAATTGTTGAAGAAAAAAAAGAGAGAGGAAAATATTGATTTATAGAAAATAGGTACATGGAAAATTTGAAAATTTGAAAAATAGGTGGAACACTTCTGTTGAAATAATTGGTCAAATAATCTGACCGAACTACGCAGGTTTGATTCTCGCCATTAGGTGGGATACGTAGGCAACCCTCATCGGGTCCAACCACCCCTTTTAAAAAATCAAAAAAAATGTGTGTTTAATTTTGTCAATAAATCGAAGTGATGCTGTTTTTGGAAATAGCCGAATGTTCCGAAAGGACGCCGGAAGGCTGTTTTTTGCAAAAATAGCCACTTTGAATCATTTTTAATAATTTGCGGCCACAATCTTGAAATATTCCTTGTGGAAATGTTGCAAGGCCATAACCGCAAAATCAAGTCCGGGTTCACACCCCTTTTGCAAAAATAACCAAAAAATGTGAAATTTTTGATTTTGTTATAAATAAGCCGGGTGATGCTATTCTTGCTTAAACTAAGCCGAATGTCCCTCAAAAAGACACCGGAAGGCCGTTTTTGCAAGAATAGCCACTTTGAGTCATTTGGATATAATTTTGGACGCAACCTTGAAATATTCCCTCGCGGAAACGTCGAAAGGCTGTATCCGCAAAAATCAAGGTCTGAGTCATCACTCAACTTTTTACAAAAATAACCACTTTATCAAATAAGCCATTACATGGCCCGAATTTTGCTGAAATAGCCACATTTTTGCATTTTAACTTCCTCAGTCTTGTGTTGGCCTGTGTCGGTGCTGAACGATGCCCCATAGGCCCCAGGATAAAAAATTTGAAATAAAATTTTCTTAAATAAATTTTTGCAAAAAGAGCCACTTTGTCTGAATAAGCCATTACATGGCCAATTTATGAAAAATAATCTTGTGTTGGTTTATGGTGATGCCGAACGATGCCCCATGAGCCACAGGATAAAAAAAAAATTTCAAGCTTATCTTTCTTAAATAAATTTTGCAAAAATAGTCATTTTGTCAAATAAGCCATTATGTGGCCAATTTTGTAGAAAATAGTCATAATTGACACCAAAAAATATTCTTATTCTTGTAGAAATCTCCTACACAAGTTTGTAGTTGGAATCGGTTTCTATAATTTTCAAAGAAAAAGAAAAAAAACCAAAAAAATCAAATAAACATCTCTTTATTTCTTGCATTAATTTGCAAGAACTACGCTCGGTTTGATTCATGCGGGGTCATGATACGTAGGCAATCCACATAGGATTCGACCATTTCCATAATCAAAAAAAAAAAAAATGGAAAACTACAAAAGAAAAAAAAAGGAAAAATGAAAAAACCACAAAAAGGAAAAAAAAGAGAAAAGAAAATAGTAGAAAAAAAAAGAGGGTGATCAATAAGCGGGATACCTTAATGCTGACATGGTGGCTTTGTTTTGTTGTGTCCGTTTCCAGAAAAGTGGTTGGTTGTGGTTCCAAAATAACTCTTCCCTATAATACAACGTCAGAGGACAATGGCAGAGAATCTCAAGGCTGAGTGGGTTGGTAGCGGCACCCGACAACAGCTGGTTGAACGGAACCACATGTTAGTTGAAGAAGTCAAAATGTTGAGACAACACGTGGATGAAATGTATCGGGCATGGATGGATGGAAAATCACTACCTCCGCCATCACCTAGTTTCATGGACTCTGTCCTTACACTGAACCCGATGCCAAATATACCTGCCTATCGCAGCCTTTCCAGCCACCCCGATAGCTCCATCACTCGGTATCCATCTATTTTCCCCCAGGAATGCGCTCCAATCACATCCACTGTTCCCGACGATAAACACCCACCCGAAGCTCATGCTGCCCAACATTACCCCTCCAAGGTTGCTCATCAGGACCCCAAACAGAGCCCGCAGGTTGAACCTCCCCAACGACAAGGTCCAGTGGTCGTCTTTGCTAAAAGCCCTCTATATCGAACCCATGGATATCCTTGTAATTCTCCCGGCCCTTACTTCTCCCCACGAGCATACCAGAAACCCCACGGGTCAGGTTTTAGGCCAAATCAGGCCTTTAGAAATGAGAGGCTACTGAAACGAGAAAAGTCTCTTACCCCTTTGGGAGAATCGTATGCCAGTTTGTTCCACAAGTTGAAGCAACTGGGCATGTTGAAACCAATTCAGATAAAAATGCCAAATCATCGGTCAAAGAGGTGTGATTTTTCTCAAATGTGCGCATATTGCTCGGGCGCCCCGGGGCATGACACAGAAAAATGTTGGAAGCTAAAAAAGGCAATTCAGGGAGCTTATCAATGCAGGCTACATTGCCGTACAAAATCCGGATATAGTCGACACCCGTATGGTTGATGCAGAAGGCAGTGGCTAAAGATATTGTGCTTGGAAATTGGAAATATGCTTCATTTGGGGTTTATCCAAAGTAGAATTTTTGGTGGCTTATTTTGTTGTCATTTATGTTACCCGGGTTATTTCAGGGTTGTAATCCGGACGTTGTCTTGAAAGTCAAAACCCTTCTATCTTACTACTTTGCTTTGTTTAGTGCTGTCTAGGTTTGTAATTTTAGTCTAGTCTGTTCGTTTTGTTGTTTCAACCCATCAGTTTAATACAACTCTTTGTCTCCCGTCATTTCTAGTTACTGATTTTAGCAACATGACATGCACATAATTCTAAGCCTGATTTTAAAAGTCAATGAAATAATGTTGAAGATGTAATGATGCTCGGAAGAAATAAAAACATATTGGAATACTGCGAAGCCGGAATCAAGTGAATACTAGGGGAAAACATAACATAAAGAAATGCCTTGGAAATGCATCATCAATTTAAAGCCAAAGGCAAAAATACCCTAAAGCTAAGGAACCATTCGTGGTATCGAGATTGTTGCCCAATGGCATTGAGAATCGTCAAAAATAGAAGGCAAATATGTGAATCGGTCGAAAGATAGTTTGTACTTGGTAGGTTTTGAAGATTGGAATGACGAAGGCATTTTATTCGGCTATCCAAACACTTCGTCCATTGCTACCCCTTTGAGCCTTATTATATTTTCTTTCATATTCCTCTTTCGGAATCAACAACAAAAATTGAGGATTGAGCGGGGAAATCAAATAGAGAAACAAAAAGAGAAAAGAAAAAAAAAGAAAAGAAAAGAAAAGAAAAAGAAAGAGAAAAGAAAAAAAAATCGGGAGAAGTCGAGATGCAACAATGAATACGGACGTAGTCCGAACTACGTTTGACTTGATCCCGAAAGGGTACGTAAGCAGCCTCACTGAGGTTCAGTCACAATAAAGAAAAATCCAAAAAAAATCCCCCAAGAAGGAAACTGGGGCAGAAGTTATGGTTGTTGAATAAATAAGATTCCGAAAGTTGTAATCATTAACCCACATTGAAATAATTTTGAGCCTTTATATCCTTTTTTCTAAACCCCATCCAAAAGCCTGCATTACGGTCCAAAGGAAGACCTTCCGATCAATCTTCAAGAAATGCCGAGTCAAGTGAACAAAGGTCAATCACATCAGGGGCAACACTCCGGGAGAGTGAAGAACTCAAACCACCACGAGACTCCAAGATGAGAGAAGTCAAAAATGAGAGAGTCTTATCGGTGAAAACCCGCACGGGCACCGTAAGGCGACGGTGAGAGAAAGAAAGATCAAATGAGAGAGGCTTGTTGGCGAAAACCCTACGGGTGCTGCAAGTCGACTAAGGATCAGATCAAAGAAATGAAGTATTGAAGACCGGTTTCACAACAGAACTTTGCAACAAGAGTTGAACATCAACTTTGCTATACGGAGAAGGCCAAAAGTGCGTGTCAAGGTCGCTAGAGTCGGTATTCAAAATCCGTTAGGTCATTCGTCTGTAGGTTTCTTGTTAGGAATTGTATTTTCCTTTCTCTTTATTCTTCACACTTTGTTTTACCCTCCTTCTTATCGAGTCGGTCAGGTCATAACAAGTATAGAAATGATTTCAAAATTTGCCACCAAGTTTTCCAATTGCACAAGATGGGATTTAGCCAACACGACAATTGTCGTAGGTCAGGGAATGACAAGGCCGGTAATTTAAGCCCACAAGAGCAACATGTGCAATGAGGATCATGCAAGACACAAGGGTCGGCAAGGTGCCAACTCAGGGAAAATATAGCAAATAGAAGTACGGGGTTCGAATAGAGAGGGGGTATATCTTCCGACAAGAGAAAGACCAAAGGTTGTCAAGTGGAGTCATCAAAGGAATCGAGATCGAAGTTTGTGGTATCCGTCAAGAAAGAGACAATATACATACCTGAAGAGAGTTGGATTTTGAACAAAGAAGAAGCGAAAATGGATAGTCGGTGAACAGGCAAGGCACTCGGGTGGAAAGCAGTCGCCATCAAAGTTCAAGGCCACAACCAACCACCGCATTTAAACTAACATCTTTTTCTTTGTTTTGAAATAGGGGCATAGAGGTTATTGATCCGATAGAGCCAGCAGCTTCCAATGGGCATAGGCTCATTTTGATTGCGATGCGTATCTTACTTGTATTGGGCTGAGGCAAAGGGCGAATTTACGCCAAATTGGCAGGGACCGTTTGTAGTATCACGGGTGTTGTACAATGGGGCATTGTATTTCACAGATGTTGAAGGAAAGTGCGTAGAGACTGCTATCAATTCGGATGCGGTCAAAAGATACTATGTATGATTCCTTTTCAATTGTATGTTTTGTATTTTGTTGTGATTTTGGAATTGAAATGACGAAGGCATTTTATTCTCTATCCAAACACTTTATCCATTGATAACCCCTTTGAGCCTCAATGAATATATTCTTTCATATCCCTCTCTCGGAAATCGCTCTAGCGCAATAAGATCGAAATTGCCAGAATGAAAAAGGAAATGATGGAAAATGAAAAAAAAATGAAAAAATGAATAAAAGACAAAGAAATTCGGGAAAAAGTCAAAAGAAATCCATCTAACTTATGAAGTTGGATGAACTACGTCTGACTTGATCCCGAAAGGGTACGTAGGCAGCCTCTCTGTGGTTCAGTCACAATAAAGAAAAAATCCAAAAATTCCCCATATATTGAAACTGGGGCAGAAGTTATGTTTAATAATTCCGACATTTGTAAATATTTTTGAACCCTCGTGAAATTTTGAGCCTTTATACCTTTCTTTCTCAATCCATCCAAAAGCCACATTACAGTCCAAAGAAAGACCTTCTGATCAGTTCCGAAATGATAACGAATGCAATTAAGGAGGAGCGAAACATCGGACAACACCTGTGGTAAGAAAACAAAATACAAAAGGGAAAAATGAGAAACAATGAAAAAAAAATGATGAGAGAGTCTTATCGGTGAAAACCTTAATCGGCACTGTGAGACGATTATGAGGTTGAGAGAATAAATGAGAGAGTCTTATTGGTGAAAACCTTTCGAGGCACCGTAGGGCGATCGTGAGGACTACCAGAAAAGAGAAAAGCAACAAAAAATAGTATCGGTTTGGGTTGAAAACAATTTGGAGACAGAATAATGATTGGAGCGAACCGGGTCAGAGTTTAAATACATGGCATGGTCAGCGGAATCAGCCAGCAAATACCCAGATAAGTTCTAACTACCAGCTCCTGATAATGAAAGTTGAAACAACACTGGATCAGAAAGGAAGAGTTGGGAAGGAAATAAGGAAGCTTGGCAAACATGGCCAAAGGAAAAGAAAACAAAACAAAAATGGAAAAGGTGAGAAAATACAAAAAAAGAGTTCGCAAGAGATAGGCAGCTGAAAATCCACACAGCAGGAGAAAAGCAGAAAAAAGGAAAGCAATAAGAGGCAGGGACGGCAGATGCCAGTTGCCAACAGTTTATATCTAATAAATTTTGTTTCATGATGCATGCAGGAACGAAGTATCATTATTCACTTTAAAACGAATGTGACCAATGTGGAAAAATAGAAAACACCCAAAAAAGAGGAAAGTTTGACGATAAGTGGAGAAATTCACAGATGAGAGACAATTGGTAAAAGAAAATACCAAAAAGAGGAAGTTTTAAATTGTTGTTAAAATCGGGGTGCCCGCCCGAGGAATAGTATGGCAATTTATTTTTAAAGTTTGTTGTTGAAGTCGGGGTGCCCGCCCGAAGAATGGTATGGCGATTTATTTTTGAAGTTTGTTGGTGAAAGTCAGGGTGCCCGCCTGGAGAATGGAATGGCATTTTACTTTAAGTTTTAGTGGAAGTTTTAAATCATTGTTGAAATCGGGGTGCCCGCCCGAAGAATGGTATGGCAATTTATTTTCGAAATTGTTGTTGAAATCAGGGTGCCCGCCTGGAGAATGGAATGGCATTTTACTTTAAGTTTTAGTTGAAGTTTTAAATCATTGTTGAAATCGGGGTGCCCGACCGAAGAATGGAATGGAATTTTACTTTAAGTTTTAGTTGCAGTTTTAAATCATGGTTGAAATCGGGGTGCCCGCCCGAAGAATGGAATGGCATTTTACTTTAAGTTTTAGTTGCAGTTTTAAATCATGGTTGAAATCGGGGTGCCCGCCCGAAGAATGGTATGGCAATTTATTTTTAAAGTTTGTTGTTGAAATCAGGGTGCCCGCCTGGAGAATGGAATGGCATTTTACTTTAAGTTTTAGTGGAAGTTTTAAATCATTGTTGAAATCGGGGTGCCCGCCCGAAGAATGGTATGGCAATTTATTTTCGAAATTGTTGTTGAAATCAGGGTGCCCGCCTGGAGAATGGAATGGCATTTTACTTTAAGTTTTAGTTGAAGTTTAAAATCATTGTTGAAATCGGGGTGCCCGCCCGAAGAATGGAATGGCATTTTACTTTAAGTTTTAGTTGCAGTTTTAAATCATGGTTGAAATCGGGGTGCCCGCCCGAAGAATGGTATGGCAATTTATTTTTAAAGTTTGTTGTTGAAATCAGGGTGCCCGCCTGGAGAATGGAATGGCATTTTACTTTAAGTTTTAGTGGAAGTTTTAAATCATTGTTGAAATCGGGGTGCCCGCCCGAAGAATGGTATGGCAATTTATTTTTAAAGTTTGTTGTTGAAATCAGGGTGCCCGCCTGGAGAATGGAATGGCATTTTACTTTAAGTTTTAGTTGCAGTTTTAAATCATTGTTGAAATCGGGGTGCCCGCCCGAAGAATGGTATGGCAATTTATTTTCGAAATTGTTGTTGAAATCAGGGTGTCCGCCTGGAGAATGGAATGGCATTTTACTTTAAGTTTTAGTTGAAGTTTAAAATCATTGTTGAAATCGGGGTGCCCGCCCGAAGAATGGAATGGCATTTTACTTTAAGTTTTAGTTGCAGTTTTAAATCATGGTTGAAATCGGGGTGCCCGCCCGAAGAATGGTATGGCGATTTATTTTAAGTTTTTGCTGAAGTCAGGGTGCCCGCCTGGAGAATGGAATGGCATTTTACTTTAAGTTTTAGTGGAAGTTTTAAATCATTGTTGAAATCAGGGTGCCCGCCTGGAGAATGGAATGGCATTTTACTTTAAGTTTTAGTTGAAGTTTAAAATCATTGTTGAAATCGGGGTGCCCGCCCGAAGAATGGAATGGCATTTTACTTTAAGTTTTAGTTGCAGTTTTAAATCATGGTTGAAATCGGGGTGCCCGCCCGAAGAATGGTATGGCGATTTATTTTTAAAGTTTGTTGTTGAAATCAGGGTGCCCGCCTGGAGAATGGAATGGCATTTTACTTTAAGTTTTAGTGGAAGTTTTAAATCATTGTTGAAATCGGGGTGCCCACCCGAAGAATGGTATGGCAATTTATTTTTAAAAATCATTGTTGAAGTCGGGGTGCCCACCCGAAGAATGGTATGGCAATTTATTTTTAAAGTTTGTTGTTGAAGTCGGGGTGCCAGCCCGAAGAATGGTATGGCGATTTATTTTCGAAGTTTGTTGGTGAAAGTCAGGGTGCCCGCCTGAAGAATGGAATGGCATTTTACTTTAAGTTTTTGTTGAAGTTTTAAATCATTGTTGAAATCGGGGTGCCCGCCCGAAGAATGGAATGGCATTTTACTTTAAGTTTTAGTTGCAGTTTTAAATCATGGTTGAAATCGGGGTGCCCGCCCGAAGAATGGAATGGCATTTTACTTTAAGTTTTAGTTGCAGTTTTAAATCATGGTTGAAATCGGGGTGCCCGCCCGAAGAATGGTATGGCAATTTATTTTTAAAGTTTGTTGTTGAAATCAGGGTGCCCGCCTGGAGAATGGAATGGCATTTTACTTTAAGTTTTAGTGGAAGTTTTAAATCATTGTTGAAATCGGGGTGCCCGCCCGAAGAATGGTATGGCAATTTATCGAAATTGTTGTTGAAATCAGGGTGCCCGCCTGGAGAATGGAATGGCATTTTACTTTAAGTTTTAGTTGAAGTTTAAAATCATTGTTGAAATCGGGGTGCCCGCCCGAAGAATGGGAATGGTATGGCAATTTATTTTTAAAGTTTGTTGTTGAAATCAGGGTGCCCGCCTGGAGAATGGAATGGCATTTTACTTTAAGTTTTAGTGTAAGTTTTAAATCATTGTTGAAATCGGGGTGCCCGCCCGAAGAATGGTATGGCAATTTATTTTTAAAGTTTGTTGTTGAAATCAGGGTGCCCGCCTGGAGAATGGAATGGCATTTTACTTTAAGTTTTAGTTGCAGTTTTAAATCATTGTTGAAATCGGGGTGCCCGCCCGAAGAATGGTATGGCAATTTATTTTCGAAATTGTTGTTGAAATCAGGGTGCCCGCCTGGAGAATGGAATGGCATTTTACTTTAAGTTTTAGTTGAAGTTTAAAATCATTGTTGAAATCGGGGTGCCCGCCCGAAGAATGGAATGGCATTTTACTTTAAGTTTTAGTTGCAGTTTTAAATCATGGTTGAAATCGGGGTGCCCGCCCGAAGAATGGTATGGCGATTTATTTTAAGTTTTTACTGAAGTCAGGGTGCCCGCCTGGAGAATGGAATGGCATTTTACTTTAAGTTTTAGTGGAAGTTTTAAATCATTGTTGAAGTCAGGGGTGCCCGCCTGGAGAATGGAATGGCATTTTACTTTAAGTTTTAGTTGAAGTTTAAAATCATTGTTGAAATCGGGGTGCCCGCCCGAAGAATGGAATGGCATTTTACTTTAAGTTTTAGTTGCAGTTTTAAATCATGGTTGAAATCGGGGTGCCCGCCCGAAGAATGGTATGGCGATTTATTTTAAGTTTTTGCTGAAGTCAGGGTGCCCGCCTGGAGAATGGAATGGCATTTTACTTTAAGTTTTAGTGGAAGTTTTAAATCATTGTTGAAATCGGGGTGCCCGCCCGAAGAATGGTATGGCAATTTATTTTTAAAGTTTGTTGTTGAAATCGGGGTGCCCGCCCGAAGAATGGTATGGCAATTTATTTTTAAAGTTTGTTGTTGAAGTCGGGGTGCATGGTGAAAGTCAGGGTGCCCGCCTGAAGAATGGAATGGCAATTTAATTTCTGTTAGGCGCCCACCTTCTAATACGGGAATACATTTCTGCATTGCACGTTTAAATTCCGTTAGGTGCCCACCTTCTAATACGGGAATACATTTCTGCATTGCACGTTTAACTTCTGTTAGGTGCCCACCTTCAAATACGGGAATACTTTTTGCATCGCATTGCACGTTTAATTTCTGTTAGGTGCCCACCTTCGAATACGGGAATATTTTTTGCATCGCATTGCACGTTTAATTTATGTTAGGTGCCCACCTTCAAATACGGGAATATTTTTTGCATCGCATTGCACGTTTAATTTATGTTAGGTGCCCACCTTCAAATACGGGAATACTTTTCTGCATTGCATCTCATACATACCTGCATTTATAAAGAAAAAAAAAGGAAAAAAGAGAAAAATGAAAAATGAAAAGATGATGAAATTCTGACATTCAATAACATGATACTGGGGCAGAAAAGTCTTTCTTTGGTTGTTTATTTTGTCACAAGCAGAGGTCCACCTGGAGAATGGACGAAATATTGAGCGAAGATACAAGTCAAGGCAATAACAAGAATGCCGGTGAAAAGTTGAACAAGTCCAGGGCAATAACAAGAATGCCATTGGAGCAAAGATACAAGTTGAAGGCAATAACAAGAATGCCGTTGCAAGGAATACAAGACACAAGATCAAGAAAATGCAAAAAGACAAGTTGGAAGACATAGATAGGATTTTTATAATTCATAGGCTGTAGCTTAGGCTAGCTCCTTTTATCTTTACCCTGGTGTAATAAGGAGTCAGTCAGCAATGACAGCAGTAACAACAGCAACTGCAGTGAGATCACAGTCCTTGGTAGTCCCAGCTACCAGACCTTCCCGAACTACACTGACCTGATTCCTGTTTAGCCCAGGATATGTAGGCAATCCCTGAAGCAGGGTGCGGTCAAAACTTTTCAAAATGCTTCACAATGGAATACTCGAACGGGTAAAAATCGTTCATAATTGCTCACTTATCTTTGCACGGAAACTCTTCGTGTCCCCGAGCAAAGAGGGGCAGCTGTGAGCACGTGATTTTTACCCTATACATGAGTTATTCCTATAAAATTCAAAATAAATGATTTTTCCTTATTTTTAAAATTTTGTATGAATTTTGTGTTAGTTGTTTTGCATGTTATTTGCGTGTGATAAATAAAAATACAAAAATTTACATCTTTAGGAAATTAATTCTTTTTCTAACAAATTAAAGAAAAAATCAAAAAATTAGTTAACTTTTAAATTGAAAATTTTCAAAAAAGAGGTAATTAGTTTAGTTTTTAATTAATGCTTCAAATAATTATAAAGCAAGAAAATACAAAATACAAAAAAGGAATAAGACACAAAATACAAGTTAGATTAACAAGAAAAATACATGAACAAAAGGAATTGGGCTAAACTAACACCAGCCCAAATGGCCCCTACCCGGCGACCCACACCCCAGCCCAACGCCCATCCAGCCCAGTCGGTCCATACCCGGTTCCCCTTGATTCAATCCCAGCCGTGTAATTCAAGTTGATCCAACGGCCCCAATCCGACTCAATCTCAACCGTCCAACTCCATCAATCCAACGGTTGTAATTTAGTCTTACAACTTAAGTATATCAAACCTTAAAAAACATCCTTAAACAATCTAAAGACTTCAAACACATTCACACACAAACTCTTATGTCTATACCACAGCCGTCTCTCTCTCTGCCTCCACTGCCGTCGCCGCTAGGGTTCCGCCGCGGGCGGCGGCGGCCGGCCTTATTTCCGACCAAAATCAACACCAAAACACTCCTCTTCACCTCCTCATTACCGTTCTCTGAGTAGTTGTCTTCAAAACCCAACCAATCGCCTCGAATCTCCCGCGCCGCCACCCTCTCCCATGGCGGCGCCGCCACCCAAACTACCCCAAACCGTCACCCCACTATTATTTTGCATCGTTACACAAGAAATCGAGTCAAAAGCCGCGGGAATCGGCAAAAACAAAAGCTGCCCGAGAATTTTTCAAGAAGGACGACGATTTTCAAGATTTGGAGGCTCGTGTCAAGAATAATCGAGAAAAAGAAGAGAAAAACAGAAAAAAAACAAGAAAAACATAAAAGGAAAAAATAGCGAGCAGTGAAGCTAAGTTTTTCTTTCTTTTAAATTAATTCTATTTTTTTTTGTTTGTTCCTCGCCTCTTTCTGATATTGTATGAATCCGTTTCCTATTGTTCACCGATGTTGATTCGTGGTTGACAATGTTTAGATTTCAAGATTTTTCTTTTAGAATTATGATCTCCGCTAATTGTTAGACTTTGTTTTGTTCTATTTTTGTTAGTTTTAACAATTTTTTAGATGTTGTTAGGTTTTTTTTATTAATTTCTGTTTCTTTTAATTGCTGATTTCATTTATGTTTTTATACATGTAT
The DNA here is from genome assembly GCA_032618575.1 of Nicotiana noctiflora. NCBI lineage: Eukaryota > Viridiplantae > Streptophyta > Magnoliopsida > Solanales > Solanaceae > Nicotiana > Nicotiana noctiflora. Next base: position 189,049 of record JASVEL010007091.1, on the reverse strand, counting down.
AGTTTCTGATTTTTAGACTTTTAGATCTTTTGTTAGATTTTTGTTAAATTTGCTAATTTCTGTTAGTGTGAATCATGTTAGACTTTTAGATTTTAATTGTGTTAAATTCTAATTTCTGTTAGTTTGAATTTAGTTTCTCAGATTTAATAAGTGAAAATTAACAGTAAAGATCCGACTGAAATTTTTAGGGAATCTGTTTCTATCCTGTTTTGACATTCAAGTTGATCAATTGTGATTGTCGGAATTGCTTTGGTAGTTTAATTGTGATTGTGTTATTGATTGACAACTAGGGGAATTGGTTATAGCTGAAATCATTGACTTTAGTTCAATTTTTAGATTCGCCTTTAGACTATCATAGATTCAATTAGGTCGTTAATTAAGATCACACGATTCGTAGCAACCTAAGGTATTTTTATTAAATAAAATCAAGTGCGATTAGTTACTTCGATTAATAAGACTCACCATCTATCAAATTGTTTCCCGAGTCTTGTTAATTGAGTAATAGATCAAAAGTGGCTATGTTTGTAAGATTACCTAGGGTTGGCTATTGATGTAATGTGGTTCTAATTAGTTGAACTAATCTGATTTTTAAAGTAGTCAAAGAGGCTAATTGGTTAATTGAACTATAGTCACTTAATTGTGGCTATTTGCTAAATACCAATCTGAAAATGGGTTTAAATAAGAAGAAAAACCAGAAATTAGGAAAGTAATTAGCCTTAAAAAGTAGGGGTAAATGGGGAATAAGAATTGGTATAGTAGTAATAAGTTTAAAAGAGGAAAGGGTACAAGTGGGATAGGAATTGGCATAATTGTTATAAATATAGAGCTTTTAGGGTAATTTGGGCATGACAAAAGGTATTTTAGTAGATAATAAAAGGAAATGAGGGCATAATAGGTAATACAAGGGAAATGGAATATGGTAGACTATTCTAGAAGGGGTCTTAGTGTAGCTTTCACTAGATTAATTGCACTAACTTGTGCAACAAGTCAAAAATTGGAGGGGTTTTAGTGAAATAAGAGATTCAGATTTTCCTTTGATTTTGGCCTATAAATAGGTATTTTCAGCATTAATAATAGGGGGTTCTTCTGATTTTTTTTAGAGTTTTCTTTGATTTTAGACCCTTTTTAATCTTTTAGCCATATGAACCCTAGAAAAATCCCAAAAATATATGTTAAATTTCAGATCTGAAATTAACAATTTCAGAGTCAATTTTCTTCTTTATTCTTTCAAATTATCTTCAAAAAATCCAAAAACATTAAAAATCAGCGAAGAAAAACCAAAAAATATTTGTTGTTTCATTATCAATCCACAATAAAAGTTCTGGATTCTATTTTAATAATTCCACTTCTGTTCTACATCTGAAATCAGAAAGTATTCTGAGGAATTTATGATTTAATGGAGTTGAATTTGGTTCGGTGAAGTTTGCAATGTTGGTTTGATGTTTGACATGATTGCACGTCTCTCCTGGTTATATTTGAGTGTAATTCTGGATGAAATTTGATTTCACTGCTACCCGAGCTTCATGATCGCTGTTGCTGTTGATTATTGTTGGTTCTTTATCACTGCCATAGCTGACCTCTTATTCTTCTACTTTTGTCAATTTCCAGGTACAATCTTATCCTTTGATAGTGTGAAGTTTTCAATTGTTGTATTCTCGCCACTGTGTAATGGAATTTGCTGGAGTTGTTTATAACATATTGTTGTTTAGATTTAATAGTTGTCCTTTATTTCGTATGCTTGTGTAGAGGATTGTATAAATGGATTTGGCTTCCATCGATTCCTAGAATTTATTACTTTATAATAGATTGATGTAGTATTATGTATGTTTAAGATATAGCAGATTTAGATTAGGATTGCATAGATTAAAGTGCCAGCAGTTATTTTTTTTATTTTTTACAAATATTCTAGATTAAGTTCGTATAGATTAAAATGCCAGCAGATTAGATTGTCATATGAACTGTAAATAGAGTCTTTGGGTTTAATTTGTGATCGTTAGGCTGACAGATGGTTTGCTCTAATTGATAACTAAGGTATCATCAACTAGTTATGTAAAAGGGCAGGAAATCGAGTTGTTCATCACTCTAATTGAATAATTTGAAACAATACTTGCAGATTTTGATTATGGTTAGCACTAAACGTTTAAGTAGTATAAATGGGTTTACTCTTTAGGCTTAAGCCTAGTTGGTTATTGGCACAATTACTGCTGGGCTTAATGAGTTATTTGTTCGGAGGTCTCATGAAATTTGAGATCTAAGTGTAATAATTATATCACATCAATAAATAGATTTACGCAAGTCTGGTGGTTTTCAATTAATTATCCTTCTAAAGATAAAAAAAAAAAAAAAAATATTATAGATTGTTTTAGGATCGACCTTAAATAAAATAATTGGGATGAGCCTCGCCCGAATAACACCGGGGCCCCCATTTGGTAATAAGATGATATAGTAGAATCGAAGAGGCTAATAGCGAATTCCATAGCCTCTTCCAAAATTTAAAAGCCGATATAGACTATTTTAAGGCACGATATTAATATACCTTCCTATGAACGAGTGTGCACTTGGTGCGACTCAAATCCAAATCTCGGTAAAGCTGAAATACACCAAAAGTCATAGGCGTACTTGGTTGCGGTATGACTCGAGGCGTGTTTTCGCGATACCGCAAATTCCTAAAAAATAATATTTAACGTAAAAGCACATTATGTTGTTTAAAATCTATAATCGAGTCAAACAAAAGTCAAGAACGACAGTGGAGCGACCGTGCTAAAACCACGGAATCTGGGAATGCCTAACACCTTCTCCCGGGTTAACAGAGTTCCTTATCCGGATCTCTGCTTCGCGGACATTTTTAAGAGTCAAAATTCCTCGGATTCGGGATTAACCGGTGACTTGGGACACCATTATTATTCCCAAGTGGCGACTCTGATTAATCTCTAATAAAATCCCGAACCGATTGTCCTTTAATTGGAAAAACTCCTTCCCTTACGTTATTTTATCCGTTTCGGGTATTTGAGCGTCGGGGTATACCCTACAAGTGTATTTATACGCTTTAAGTGTGTTGGGGTAGTAAATAGGGAGGTGTGACACTCTTGACATATAGAGCCATGGTTGTACTTCTCTTTAGTCTGTGTTACCCGTGGGATTCTGGGTCTTGATGGTATGTTATACAATGTGTTTGACGAGTGTATGTGCCAACCGGCACGGATTACATACATGTTTTTACCATTTTTCCGCTATTCTTGTTTAAAGTTCATAAACTTGTATATTCCGCAATGTGTTAGGCTTACCTAGTCGCGGGGACTGGGTGCCGTCATGACAGGTTCACGATTGGTGAGCTAGGGTCGTGACATAGGGTTTCTTCAATTTTACCTGTTCTACTATGTTTCGTATATGTTTCGTTTACTATATTTGCTCAACCATGGCTCATATGTGCTTCTATTGTAATTCCTACATGTTTTCTTCTACTATGCTTTCTTCTACCGATCCTTATGATTCCTTTTACTGTATTTTCTTTCACCATGTTTTCGTAAAATATTTTATTAGTTCCTGTGGGTTTTTCTGAACGCATTCTTCCCTGATTTATTTGCTTTCATCTCTACACTCGATTAATAGCAGAAACCATAGAATTTAGGGGTTTGCAGTCGAGTTTTTCAGACCACTTGTATGTGATTTTGTTTTCTTTCTCTTCTCTGAGTTAATCTAACTTAAAAAACCCCTAATTTCCGAACTTTCTTTGTTTCTCTATATGATTTTGATTCTAGCTAAGCTTTGCAAGACCTTTCATCTGACTTTTTGCATGCCATTCGATGTTTCTGCTTACTTAATATTTCCCTACTTACTAATTTTGGTTGCATGACACTTTTCACTATTTTGAATCCAGCCTCGCATGTTCTAAAACTCATGCACTCTTTGTATGTAGATTTTTCCTCTCCAAACAGCCTTTGATTTTGGGTACTAATCTCAGACTGGCATTGTGTGAACTTGATTTTTCTTTCCTTGTCTAAATTGAACCTTCCTATCCCCTTATTTTCTGACTTAGTTCATTACTGATTTCGAATCTCAGATTCCCTGATTTACTATGTACTAGTTGATTTACTTCATGACTTATTTACTTAAACCGTGTGTTTTAAACTTTCCCTTATGAATCTACCCCTTATTTGCATATTGTGCATGATATGCTACTTGATTCCCATTCCTTAAATAACTCCAGTCCTTTACTGTTCAAATTTGAACTCTGTGATTAAAGGAATTCCCTTTTACTTATTGTTTTCTGATTGATACTCGATTATTTTATTTCATTGCCTACCTGCCTGACTTCAAGTATAAATACATGCTCCTCTCTTCACTCCATCATCGATTTCTAACTGAAAATAAAATCAGAATTCACATCTCTATCTTGAAATATTCTTTACTACTACCATTACTACTATCTATTTTTCTATACCACTACTTAGCATTCTGCATCTTTACATTCTACTTTCTGAATTCCTAAGTACTTGTGGGAGCTTCTTAAGTTTGTTCATGTTGACTGCCTGGCTGTTTGTTTGTTGTTGCTATTCTACTAGTCTAAACTTGCAACTGGTATGTTTTCCTAGTTAAATAGTACCCTTGTTATATGTTCAACTTCTCTGGTTCTACCCTTTCTTTCTTTGTGTGTTTACTTGTGCTTTCCTGCACTATGTGATTATCTTCAAGCATGCTATGCTTCTATATGTTATGCTTTTAACCCTTTCCCTCTACTCCTTTTGTACGTGAGTATTGTCCTGAATCACGGCAGCACTTTGAATTGCTGTCTATGATCCAGAACTAAGACTCTTCTGAGTCTTTACTCAATTGCTTTCCCATTCCCTTTCCCTTCTATGTGTTGAGCTTTAATTTGGGTCTGTTTATGTCCTAAACACCATTCAGACCTGAGTTTGACTCTATAAGAGTCTGCTCTTAATTGTTTGAATCTGAGCAAGAGGTCAGGGATGTGTCAGTCTATGCCATGCCTGGGTATGACCACCTCCTGCTGAGGTTTTGCCATCACTTTGCACTTACTCCTAGTTCTTAAGTTCTACCCCCCTTTGGTAAGCCATGCTTAGGGACCCTAGAGCTCCCTCGGAACTTGGATGCCTGAGGGCTGGTAATTCCACACATCGCACTACTCTGTTACAATATCCATTCTTTAGAGTGTAAGCATTTCCTAGGATCTTGAAGCTCGTTGGAACATTGAAACACTCTGAATAAGATAAGGCCATGGAATCTGGAACCCGGATTTGGTAAAACACATGTATTGGATATTGAGATTGCATTAGGCAGTTTGGATCTAGCTGTGGGCTATGGTGTATTTTATTTTCTTTTACTTTTGGCTCTGTAATAATAACTTTGTAAAAGAACTTGGGGAGTATAGTAATAAAGGGTATGGGAGGGGTTTTAGTTGTTTGCATATGTTAAATGGTAGATATCGTGCCCATAGGATTTTAACACTTTGAATCACTTTGATATCAATCACTTAGATATCATACCTATAGGCTTTTAAAATATTTAAATCACCTAGAGATCATGTCTATAGGCTTGCATTCTCCTTCATTCAAGCATATAGAAATCATGCCTATAGAATTGCATAAAAGATAGGCAAACAATAGGGTAACACAATGCTTGCATGCCTTAAACTTTTAAAATAACATTGAGTAAATAAAAACCAAAGTAGATATCCTGCCTATAGGATCTCAAAGTTTGCCTAAGTTGTATAATCAGTAATCTGGCAACTATTTTCAACGTTTTCAACAGATTCGTCCCAACTTGTCTGCAATTTCTAAACTCGTGCTTTTGTCTCTGAAATCATTTTTCTAAATCTTTGTCTGAACTTTTATTCATGAAATTACTTTTATAAGCACTCTACTTCTGAAAAACTCTAACGTACATTTCCTTAAACAGTTCCATCAATTTTCGAAACCTTTTTGAACTTTTACAATTTCCAAGCTCCTGCTTCTGTTTCCAAACTTTTCCGTATTAGGTCCTTAATTAATAATTCGGGAAAATTCTCCAGATCCTAATAATTGGATCCAAGTTGCCTAATGTAGAGCTTTTATTTAATTCTATGTGTTAAACTGGTCCGCCCGCCACTTAATTTTAATTTAAGACCAAACTATTATATGCAAGGCATGATAAACTATATGCTATCTGTTTAAAGGGGTTTCTTTGAGCCTTAGTTTGTCTTCTTGTCCTTTCCCCTACTTGGTATTTGTTTTGAATGGCGAATTAGACTTTTATCCTTTGAAACTCCATGCAAATCCCCCATCCCTTTCTTTCCCTTTTAGGATTAGAAGTTCTAATACACCAGGACTGATAGGTTGGGATGGGTACTAGCATGCAATAAGTAAAATAAGATTAATCATGTTTAAATACCTTAACGGGGTAGGAACGGTAAAATATGAATATGATGACTGGTGCGCTAATATCTCGTGTGAGAATGATTGCTGGGTATTGCACCAAAGTGATCCATATAATACTTAAACCTAGGACCCCCTTTTTCCTTCTTTATTTATTGATGTTTTGTCTTAGATTAATATTTCATTAAACTAAGCTTCCTCTTTTCAAAATTAACTTGTGTCCTCCTTCTTTCAAAAATTTTAACTTGTTTATACTTCCTATGTGCAAACTTTGCTTATTTGTTCATATGCTTCTTAAAGTCACAATTAAGAATAGTCGGGAACCACACTAGTGGATCTTGAGGAGTGCCTAAGACCTTCCCCTCGAGATAATCTCAAGCCCTTACCCGAATTCTAGTTTTTTTTCAATATCTTCTTCTTTTCTTTTAAAGTGTCCTAATGCACTATAATCATTAGGTGGCGACTCTCCAAAATCCGTAACACAATTCCCCAAAAAGGGAATAGAAGAGTCATTTCATCCATAATGTCGAACCCGCTTTCCGCCTTAGAAAAACGGGGGAGTCGACAACTGCCCATATATTGAGGCAAACACTCTCTAGTATCAATAACTAGATACAGGTAACAACTTCTAAGTTGTATGTGCTATCTAGTTCAGTAGCAGCCCAGTTAGTGCCCCCACAAGCACATGTACCAATTTTGGTTGAGGAGTATCTCAGGGAGCTTCTATACAAACAGAAGAAGCTTCAGGACAACAAAAGAAGCTCCTGGACAACCAGAAGATTATAATGCAGGCTTTAGTAGTTCAAGGAAAATCACTTTAGAAGTTGAGTAAATAGACAAAGAAGTTGAGAAAGGCCCGGGCCTCGAAGGAGTTGGTGAAGCGGCTGAGGGGAGAGGTAGATACGATGAAGTCAATTGGAGACCTTCCTTTAGACTATTACAAGACCAACTCCCAGTAGCTCATACTGAGCAGGTTTAGGAGCCGGAGACTCAGAGGGAGCCCAAGAGGAGGAGAGTGATGCCCCGATGATGCTGAGATTGAGCTGGAGGACCCATAGGGAGGTGCTTCTAGCCATCCATAGGTCCCAGAACAGTCACACGATACAGGGATCCAGTCACAGGCCCACGAGCAGTCACAAGACCCAGGGACCTAGGCACATGACCCCATGCAGATGGAGGCCCCATAGGGAGTTTTCTTTACTCTCTATCATTCTTTTTGAGCTTATTTTTGGTTAGTTAGCATTGAGGACCATGCTATCTTCCATTTGAGGGTGTACCCTACTTTTAGTAGCCCTACTTTGATGACATTGGTAATTGGAGTGTAACTATGATACTATTTTCTTTTTTTTATGCTTTATTTTTCACTTTTGGAATGTATATAATTTTACCAGTTATTTCACTTTTTGTATTTTGCAATCTTGGTTTATATATAAAGTTACTCTCTATTGTATATATTCATTCCCTCTCTTGTATATTCGTTTAAACCCCCTATTGTACATATTTAGTTTACTTTAAGTATTTTCTTTCATAATTTCTTTCGCAATTTTCCTTAATAGCACAACTTCTTATTTCATGAGTTTTTGTTCACTAAGCCTTTGGTTTTCCTAATGCCACAATTCTTTCCAAAGGTGGAGTTTAAGTGAACCAGGTGGCTCTTCCCGATGATGGATGTCATGACAACCTTCTTAAAGGTTTGAGTATGTTTTCTTTTTGTTTTTGTGTAAATAGTAGCTATTGAGTAATTGTGACGACCCAAAGGGTCATCACTTATTTAATTAATCATTTCGAGCTTCTGAGGCCTTAAAAACCTCATCCTATGTTGCCTCGATTTACGTGCACGATCCGAGCATGTAGCCGGAAAGATTTTGTGATAGAAAATATGAATTCTATGAGAAATTTGGATAAAAATGATATTAATATTGATATGGTTGACTTCGGTCAATGTTTTAGGTAAACGGATCCGGACCCAAGATTGGATGGTCCCGAGAGGTCCGTAGGAAAATATGGGACTTGGACATGTGTCCGGAGTCGAATTCTGAGGCCTAGAGCCCAAGTTGTGAATTTTTATGTGAAATTGTTTTTGTTGTAATTATTAAAGGAAATAAATTAATTGACCTTGGTATCGGGCTCGTATTTTGGTTTCGATGCCCGGTACAAGTCTTAAATATTATATATGTGATTTCTGTAAAGTTTGGTGACATTCGGATGTCGTTTGAGATGTTTTGGACCTTGAGTTCCAAGTGAAGAAGTTTTAAAAATCAAAAGTATGAAAATCATGAGTTTGAGGCTTGATTTGATTAAAACGAAGTGATATTGGCGATATGATCGCACGAACAAGTCCATAATGTGTTTTTGAGGTTGTGTACATGTTTGGTTTGGAGCCCGTGGAGCTCGGGTAAAGATTTGATAGGCCGTTGGATGAAATTCTGAATTTTGAACTGCTGGTTTTTCACCCAGTTGTTGGCTTCGCAATTGCGAAGAATTTCTCGCAATTGCGAAGGGGACAGTGTAAGGCAAGGCTCGCAAATGCGAACCTTGATCGCAAATGCGAAGCCAGCCTTGTTCGCAAATGCGAACAATTGTTCGCATTTGCGATGGTCCCCAGTGCTGCCTATGTTCGCAAATGCGAACACTAGTTCGCAAATGCGAACATTTCCCATACAGCCTTGGTTCGCAAATGCGAACCTTTGTTCACAAATGCGAACACTGCCTTATACAGCATATGTTCGCAAATGCGAACATTGGTTCGCAAATGCGAACATTGGTTCGCAAATGCGAACATCCCTTTGACTGCCAGTGTTCGCAAATGCGAACAAATGTTCGCAAATGCGAACTTCCCAGCCTTAGCTTATTTTTCAAACTCCAGAAATTGGTCGGGGTTCGCAATTGCGAACCCATGTTCGCAAATGCGAACACAGAGACCTGAAAACCACGAATTTCAGTCATTTCTTCACATTTTACAAAACCAAAACACCCATTTGCGATTCTTCAAGGATTTCTTCTTCATCAAAACGATTGTAAGTCACTTTTTACTTAATTCTTTCAATTCCTAACATCATTAAACATGTTTTTCATTAAAAATAAATGATTTTCATGGTAGAATTCTTGTTTTTGTTAGAAAATAGGGTTTTTCATAAATTGGGGAATTGGACCTCGAATTGAGGTCCGATTTTGAAACAAATTATATACATGAACTCGTGGGGGTATGGGTAACCGGATTTTGGTCCTAACCCCGAGTTCCGACCATGTGGGCCCGGGGTTGAAATTCACTATTCCGGGCAGAATGTTGTAAAAGTTGTATTTGGTCTTAAGAATTAGTTTGTTGAGTAAAATTGATGATATTAAATCAATTGTGTATAGATACGGTTGGATTGGAGCCAAGTTGAAAGAAAAAGACATTTCCACGGATTGAATTGTTCATAAGCATTCGAGGTAAGTGTTTGTTCTATCTTAGCTTGAGGGAATAGGATTATGTGTTATGTGTTATGTGATCGAGTGCGGTGTATGGGCTGTGGTGACGAGCATCCATACACTGGCGTCTAGTATGACCGTGAGTCATTGGAAAAATGATTATTTTGAGATATATTACAGATGAATTGTTATTGTTCTCCCTTGTTGGGACTTGTTGTGAAGATAATTATTGATTGCCCTTGATGGGACGGTTTATGAATTGCTGTTTCTTTCTTTGCCCTTAGCTGTGATTGTTATTTGGGTGAGGAAGAGTGATAATGCACGAAGGGTGATGCCTGTGCCATGTTTATTTATTTATGCACGAAGGATAATGCCGTGCCATGTTTATTTATTGATTATGCACGAAGGATCATGCCGTGCCCTGTTATTGAACCATGTACGAAGGATCATGCCGTACTATGGATGTGAGGATGAGAGTAAAAGCACGAAGGGTGATGCCGTGTACTTTATTTGTTTATTTGGTGAGGATGAGAGTAAAAGCACGAAGGGTGATGCCGTGCAGCTGCTTGCTATTTCTTGAATTGATATTACTTGTGTTTACATTATACTTTATTTTTCCTTGTGAATTTATTAACTGTTGTTAATTGTTGAATTCTTTGAGCTATTCCTTATTGTGTTATTACCTGGTTATTTCTTGTTATTCTGTGGTATACATATATATTGAATTGCACAGGTTTATGTGAGTGTCTGGTCCTAGGCTTGTCACTACTTCGCCGGGATAGGCCAGGCACTTACCAGCACATGGGGTCGGTTGTGCTGATACTACACTTCGTGCGTTTTTGCACAGGTCCAGGTTACGATCAGGAGCAGCAGCAGTAAATCGATTGCGTGGGAGTTGATCATATTTGAGACCGAGGTAGCTTGCAGACGTCCCCAGGCCCGGCGTCTCTCTCTTTGTTTATGTTACTAGCTGCAGTCTCTTTGTTCCGAGACAAACAGAATTATGTTATATTTCTTTCAGACTTTTATGTGTAGTATTCCATAGTAGTTCGTGAGTTGGTGACTCCACATCTTGGGTAGAGGATTTCAGTATGATTTTTACTTTGTATTTAGTTATTTCTATTTCGATAAGGTATTCCGCAATTATTTAATTACAATTGTGTTAAAAACCGGATAGTATGAATATAGTGGCTTGCCTAGCTACCACGAGTAGGCGCCATCACGATCCCGATGTTGGGGGAAAATCCGGGTCGTGACAAGTTGGTATCAAAGCTCTAGGTTACATAGGTCTCACCACTCACGAACAAGCTTAGTAGAGTTTGAGAGGTAGGTACGGAGACGTATGTACTTGTCCTCCAGAGTCTATTGAGTTAGGAAAGAGTCTCTCATTTGTTCTTTCTTGTCGTGCGACTTGTTCCTCAAATACGGATTGAATTTCTATTCTGTCCTTTCGCAGATGGTAAGGACACGCGCTTCTTCATCCGCTGACCAGCGGCCCGAGCCCCAGACAGCTCCCGTGAGGGGCAGGGGCCAAGGCCGTATTAGAGGCCGTGGTAGGGGTAGAGCTCAGCCCCAGGCAGCTACTCCAGAGGTGGAGCCTCATATTGAGATTGACGAGGAGGTTCCGGTTCCAGCAGCTCCAGTGGGCCCGGCTCAGGTCCCAGGAGAGGCTTTAATTACCCTAGATCTCCAGGATGCTTTGGTCAGAATAGCGGGATTCATGGACAACATTGCTAGAGCGGGTTTATTATCAGTTGCCCCAGCCACTTCTCAGGCTGGAGGAGGGGCCCAGACTCCTATTGCTCATACTCCGGAGCCAGTAGCTCCTCAGCCTCGGGCACCAGAAATTCAGCCAGCTGTGGCCACTCAGTCAGGTACCACAGCTCATGCCGGTGATGGAGCGGCCATGACTTCTGATTCGTTATGGAGGCTTGATCGGTTCTCCAAGCTATTTACCACTACGTTCAGTGGAGCCGCATCAGAGGATCCTCAGGACTTTTTATTCAGTTGCCATGAGATTCTCAAGACTATGGGGATTGTGGAGACAAACGGAGTTGACTTCTGTACCTTCAGACTTGCAGGATCCGCCAAGACTTGGTGGAGAGATTATTGCTTGACTCGACCAGCAGGGTCCCCAGCTTTATCATGGGACCAGTTTGCGGAACTATTTATGGAGAAGTTTCTCCTTGCTACTCAGAGGGATGTACTTCGGAGGCAGTTTGAGCGCCTCCATCAGGGCACTATGACAGTTACACAGTATGAGATGAGATTTATCGACTTGGCTCGTCATGCAGTAGTGATACTTCCCACGGAGCGGGAGAGGGTCCGCGGATTTATAGATGGGCTTAATCAGCCGATTAGACTCCAGATGGCTATGGGCGTGGGGAGTGACATATCATTTCGGGAGGCAGGCCAATGCGGCACGCAGAGTTGAGATGGCTCTTGCTAGGGAGGCGGTTATTCTTTAGATAAGAGGCCTCGTCATTCGGGCAGGTTTGGTGGTTCTTCCTCTGGTGGCAGAGAATCCTTTGATAGAGGCCGGTCCTCCAGGCCTTTTCATTCCGCCCTTCAGAGGCTTCACAGGGTGGACCGGGTGATCGCGGTTCTCGTGGGCATCATTCAGACCAGCTTCCTATTAATGCTCAGCCTCTTCGGAGTGTTCGTGGAGGCCATTCGGGTCGTCGGGGCCGGCGGCCCTATCGGTCCAAGAGTTGCTTACGGTTGTTGTGACCCGGGTCATTTTATCGGAATTGCCCTCTAGCGGCGGGCAACTCTCAGCGACGAGGTCCTCGTCCTATGATTCGAGGCCCCAGCTGACCCTCAGCCTGCCCGGCCAGCGAGAGGCGGGGGTAGAGATTATAGAGGTGGAGGTCGAGACCGTAGAGGTGGAGATCGTCCGGCGAGAGGTAGAGGTCAGCCAGTTGATGGTCGTCCTAGAGACGCAGCTCAGAGGAGAGGTGCAGATCCCCGATTCTATGCTTTACCAGGCCAGGCCAGAGGCAGAGGCATCAGATGCTGTGATTACAGGTACTATTCTTGTGTGTGGCAGAGGTGCTTCGGTATTATTTGACCCTGGATCTACCTATTCCTATGTGTCTTCCTACTTCGCACCGTATTTGGCTGTGCCCAGCTATGCTCTGGATATTCCAGTTTATGTGGCTACGCCAGTGGGTGACTCTATTGTAGTCGATCGGGTGCGTCGTTCGTGCGTAGTTATATTTGGGGGTCTTGAGACCCGTGTTGATCTGTTGCTCTTGGATATGGTAGATTTTGATGTCATATTGGGGATGGACTGGTTGTCCCCATACCATGCTATTCTTGATTATCATGCTAAGACTGTCACCTTAGCCTTGCCAGAATCACCCCGATTAGAGTGGAAGGGTACCTCAAGCCACTCTGTTCGCACTATTATTTCCTATGTTAAGGCTCGACGTATGGTCGAGAAGGGGTGTCTAGCTTATTTGGCTTATGTTCGTGATTCCGGCGCAGAAGTTCCTTCCATTGAGTCGGTCCCTATTGCACGGGAGTTTCTGGAGGTTTTTCCTTCAGACCTGCCGGGCATGCCACCCGACAGGGGATATTGATTTCTGTATTGATCTGGCACCGGGTACTCAGCCCATCTCTATTCCACCCTATCGTATGGCCCTGCCGGAACTAAAAGAGTTGAAAGATCAGTTGCAGGACCTTCTTGAGAAGGGCTTTATCAGGCCCAGTGTTTCTCCCTAGGGAGCACCTGTATTATTTGTAAAGAAGAAGGATAGCTCGATGCGGATGTGTATTGATTACCGGCAGTTAAACAAGGTGACTATAAAAAATAAATATCCACTGCCGAGGATTGATGATTTGTTTGACCAGCTCCAGGGAGCGAGGGTATTCTCTAAGATAGACTTGAGGTCAGGCTACCATCAGCTGAAGATCAGGGCGGCTGACATTCCTAAGACAGCCTTTCGCTCTACATATGGGCATTATGAGTTCTTGGTCATGTCCTTCGGGTTGACCAATGCCCCAGCAGCATTCATGGAGTTGATGAATCGGGTATTCAGGCCTTACTTAGATCCGTTCGTGATAGTCTTCATAGATGACATCCTGGTGTACTCCCGCAGCCAGGAAGAGCACGAGCAGCACCTCAGAGTGGTTCTTCAGACTCTGAAGGATAATCAGCTATATGCCAAGTTTTCAAAATACGAGTTCTGGTTGAGTTCGGTGGCATTTTTGGGTCATATCGTATCAGTGGAGGGTATTCAGGTGGACCCAAAGAAGATTGAGGCAGTCCAGAATTGGCCTCGACCAGCTTCAGTGAGCGAGATCCGGAGTTTCTTGGGGTTAGCAGGTTACTACCGTTGATTTGTAGAGGGGTTCTCTTCTATTGCTGCCCCGATGACCAGGTTGACCCATAAGGGTACCCAGTTCAAGTGGTCAGATGAGTGTGAGGCGAGCTTTCAGAAGCTCAAGATAGCCTTGACCACCGCACCGGTGTTGATACTACCTACGGGTACAGGGCCTTATACAGTTTATTGTGACGCCTCTCGTACAGGGCTTGGAGCGGTATTGATGCAGGATGGTAAGGTTATCGCTTATGCTTCGAGGCAATTAAAGATACATGAGAAGAATTATCCGGTTCATGATCTTGAGTTAGCAGCAGTGGTTCATGCCTTAAAGATCTGGAGGCATTATCTATATGGTGTGACATGTGAGGTGTACACTGATCACAAAAGCCTACAGTACTTGTTCAAGCAGAAGGAGTTGAATCTACGACGGCGGAGATGGTTAGAGTTGCTAAAAGACTATGATGTTACTATCTTATATCACCCAGGTAAGGCCAATGTGGTGGCCGATGCTTTGAGTAGAAAGTATGCCAGCATGGGTAGTCTTGCATATATTCCGGTCAATCAGAGACCATTAGCTCTAGATGTCCAGGCCTTAGCCAACCGGTTCGTGAGATTAGACATTTCTGAGCCTAGCAGAGTGTTAGCCTGCACGGTCGCTCGTTCTTCTTTATTAGAGTGTATCCGTGAGAGGCAATTTGATGATCCTCATTTGCGTGAGTTGAGAGATACAATACAGCGGGGAGGTGCCACACAGGTAAACCTAGATGATGATGGGGTATTGAAATTGCGGGGTCGAGTTTGTGTGCCCAATGTCGAAGGAATTCGAGAGTTGATCTTAGCAGAGGGCCTACAGTTCGCGGTATTCTATTCACCCGAGCGCCGCGAAGATGTACCGGGACTTACGGCAGCACTATTGGTGGCAGCAGAATGAAGAAAGATATCGTTGCGTATGTCGCTCGGTGTCTAAATTGTCGGCAGGTGAAATATGAGCACCAGGAGACCTGGTGGTGTGTTCCGGAGGATTGAAATTCCCGAGTGGAAATGGGAGCGGATCACTATGGACTTCGTTACTTGGACTTCCTTTGACTCGGAGGAAATTTGATGCTATTTGGGTCATTGTTGATAGGTTGACCAAATCAGCACACTTTATTCCAGTATCTGTCTCCTACTCGTCGGAGAGGCTAGCGGAGGTTTACATTAGGGAGATTGTTCGTCTCCATGGGGTGCCGGTATCTATTATCTCCGATCGGGGAACGCGGTTTACCTCGCGGTTCCGGAGAGCGGTTCGAGCGGGAGTTAGGCACCCAAGGTTCGGTTGAGTACGGCATTTCATCCTCGGACGGATGGCCGGTCGGAGAGGACTATTCGGATTCTCGAGGACATGCTTCGAGCCTGCGTTATTGATTTCGGAGGCTCGTGGGACCGGTTTCTGCCATAGCAGAGTTCGCCTACAATAACGGTTACCAATCTAGCATCCGGATGGCCCCGTATGAGGCGTTGTATGGTAGGCGATGTCGATCACCGGTTGGATGGTTTGAACCGGGAGAGGCTCGGTTGTTGGGTACAGACTTAGTTCAGGAGGCCTTAGATAAGGTCAAGACTATTCAGGAGAGATTGCGTTCAGCTCAGTCTAGGCAAAAGACTTATGCGGATCGTAAGGTTCGAGATGTAGATTTCATGGTTGGTGAACGAGTATTGCTCCGGGTGTCGCCTATGAAGGGCGTGATGAGGTTTGGGAAGAAGGGCAAGCTCGGCCCTAGGTATATTGGTCCATTTGAGATTCTAGACAGAGTGGGAGGGGTGGCTTACAGATTAGCTTTGCCGCCTAGCTTATCAGCCGTGCATCCAGTTTTTCATGTATCCATGCTTCGGAGATACCACGGCGATCCCACACATGTGTTAGACTTCAGTACTGTCCAATTGGACAATGATCTATCTTACGAGGAGGAGCCGGTAGCCATTCTAGACCGGGAGGTTCGACAGTTGAGGTCGAAGAGTTATCCTTCTGTGCGTGTTCAGTGGAGAGGTCAGCCTCCTGAGGCATCGACCTGGGAGTCCGAGTTCGATATGCGGAGCCGCTACCCACACTTGTTTCCTGACTCAGGTACTTCTTTCTTTTGTCCGTTCGAGGACGAACGGTTGTTTTAGAGGTGGAGATTGTGACGACCCAAAGGGTCATCACTTATTTAATTAATCATTTCGAGCTTCTGAGGCCTTAAAAACCTCATCCTATGTTGCCTCGATTTACGTGCACGATCCGAGCATGTAGCCGGAAAGATTTTGTGATAGAAAATATGAATTCTATGAGAAATTTGGAAAAAAATGATATTAATAGAGATATGGTTGACTTCGGTCAACATTTTTGGTAAACGGATCCGGACCCGAGATTGGATGGTCCCGGGAGGTCCGTAGGAAAATATGGGACTTGGACATGTGTCCGGAGTCGAATTCGAGGCCTAGAGCCCAAGTTATGAATTTTTATGTGAAATTGTTTTTGTTGTAATTATTAAAGGAAATAAATTAATTGACCTTGGTATCGGGCTCGTATTTTGGTTCCGACGCCCGGTACAAGTCTTAAATATTATATATGTGATTTCTGTAAAGTTTGGTGACATTCGGATGTCGTTTGAGATGTTTTGGACCTTGAGTTCCAAGTTAAGAAGTTTTAAAAATCAAAAGTATGAAAATCATGAGTTTGAGGCTTGATTTGATTAAAACGAAGTGATATTGGCGATATGATCGCACGAACAAGTCCATAATGTGTTTTTGCGGTTGTGTACATGTTTGGTTTGGAGCCCGTGGGGCTCTGGTAAAGATTTGATAGGCCGTTGGATGAAATTCTGAATTTTGAACTGCTGGTTCTTTTCACCCAGCTGTTGGCTTCGCAATTGCGAAGGGGACAATGTAAGGCAAGGCTCGCAAATGCGAACCTTGATCGCAAATGCGAAGCCAGCCTTGTTCGCAAATGCGAACAATTGTTCGCATTTGCGAAGGTCCCCAGTGCTGCCTATGTTCGCAAATGCGAACACTAGTTCGCAAATGCGAACATTTCCCATACAGCCTTGGTTCGCAAATGCGAACCTTTGTTCGCAAATGCGAACACTGCCTTATACAGCCTGTGTTCGCAAGTGCGAACATTAGTTCGCAAATGCGAACACCCCTTTGTCTGCCAGTGATCGCAAATGCGAACAAATGTTCGCAAATGCGAACTTCCCGACCTTAGCTTATTTTTCAAACTCCAGAAATTGGTCGGGGTTCGCAATTGCGAACCCATGTTCGCAAATGCGAACACAGAGACCTGAAAACCACGAATTTCAGTCATTTCTTCACATTTTACAAAACCAAAACACCCATTTGCGAATCTTCAAGGATTTCTTCTTCATCAAAACGATTGTAAGTCACTTTTTACTTAATTCTTTCAATTCCTAACATCATTAAACATGTTTTTCATTAAAAATCAATGATTTTCATGGTAGAATTCTTGTTTTTATTAGAAAATAGGGTTTTTCATAAATTGGGGAATTGAACCTCGAATTGAGGTCCGATTTTGAAACAAATTATATACATGAACTCGTGGGGGGATGGGTAACCGGATTTTGGTCCTAACCCCGAGTTCCGACCATGTGGGCCGGGGTTGAAATTCACTATTCCGGGCAGAATGTTGTAAAAGTTGTATTTGGTCTTAAGAATTAGTTTGTTGAGTAAAATTGATGATATTAAATCAATTGTGTATAGATACGGTTGGATTGGAGCCAAGTTGAAAGAAAAAGACATTTCCACGGATTGAATTGTTCATAAGCATTCGAGGTAAGTGTTTGTTCTATCCTAGCTTGAGGGAATAGGATTATGTGTTATGTGTTATGTGATCGAGTGCGGTGTATGGACTGTGGTGACGAGCATCCATACACTGGCGTCTAGTATGACCGTGAGTCGTTGGAAAAATGATTATTTTGAGATATATTACAGATGAATTGTTATTGTTCTCCCTTGTTGGGACTTGTTGTGAAGATAATTATTGATTGCCCTTGATGGGACGGTTTATGAATTGCTGTTTCTTTCTTTGCCCTTAACTGTGATTATTATTTGGGTGAGGAAGAGTGATAATGCACGAAGGGTGATGCCGTGCCATGTTTATTTATTTATGCGTGAAGGATAATGCCGTGCCGTGTTTATTTATTGATTATGCACGAAGGATCATGCCGTGCCTGTTATTGAACCATGTACGAAGGATCATGCCGTACTATGGATGTGAGGATGAGAGTAAAAGCACGAAGGGTGATGCCGTGTACTTTATTTGTTTATTTGGTGAGGATGAGAGTAAAAGCACGAAGGGTGATGCCGTGCAACTGCTTGCTATTTCTTGAATTGATATTACTTGTGTTTACATTATACTTTGTTTTTCCTTGTGAATTTATTAACTGTTGTTAATTGTTGAATTCTTTGAGCTATTCCTTATTGTGTTATTACCTGGTTATTTCTTGTTATTTTGTGGTACACATATATATATTGAATTGCACAGGTTTATGTGAGTGTCTGGTCCTAGTCTTGTCACTACTTCGCCGGGATAGGCCAGGCACTTACCGACACATGGGGTCGGTTGTGCTGATACTACACTTCTGTGCGTTTTTGCACAGGTCCAGGTTACGATCAGGAGCAGCAGTAGCAGCAAATCGATTGCGTGGGAGTTGATCATATTTGAGACCGAGGTAGCTTGCAGACGTCCGCAGGCCCGGCGTCTCTCTCTTTATTATGTTATTAACTGTAGTCTCTTTGTTCCGAGACAAACAGAATTATGTTATATTTCTTTCAGACTTTTATGTGTAGTATTCCATAGTAGTTCATGAGTTGGTGACTCCACGTCTTGGGTAGAGGATTTCAGTATGATTTTTACTTTGTATTTAGTTATTTCTATTTCGATAAAGTATTCCGCAATTATATAATTACAATTGTGTTAAAAACCGGATAGTATGAATATAGTGGCTTGCCTAGCTACCACGAGTAGGCGCCATCACGATCCCGATGTTGGGGGAAAATCCGGGTCGTGACAGTAATAGTGCCTCAAGCAAAGCTTCACTTGGGCCTACCAATTTTTCCTATAACCTTTTGGTTAAAAACAAATTGTTGTGTATAGGATGGTGACAATTATGACATTGAGATTCTTGTGTTGGCTATTAATCATCAAACAGTTTTTCAGAACCATTTGCATTGCTCAATTCTTAGCTAAGGTTTTTGTGGCCCCTCGATGCTAATCTTTAGCAAACCTAGAGCTGGTGTGGTGAGGTATTGATTTGCACGTCGAAGTTTCATGCTAATAAGTCTAGAACTTGCCTTGAATGTTTGTTAAAGAAAAATACTAAGTGAAGCTCGATTTGAGAAGTGATTATAGGCTCTCTTTGATCTTAATTCAGACTTGAAAACATCCATAGCCTACCAATGATAATATCTCGAGTCAACCCCATTGAGCCATAGCCCTTATTTTTCCAATAACCATGATAAAAGCCTTTATTTTTTCTTAAATGACCCTCTCTTGGAACCCTATCTTTCCTTAGCATAAGGAAAAAATATAAGTTTGGGTGAAGAGACGAGGAATGCAAAAGTGATAAAAGGTGCAAAATGAATAAAAGGAAAAGTAAAAAGAGAAAAGGAAAGAAAAGACAAAAAGTAAAAAAAAAAGGTGAACAACATAGAGGAAATGAAGGGATTCAATAAAAAAAGGGATGAAAGGCATGCAAAGGTTGGAAAGGAGAAAAGGAATTGAAATGATCAAGAAAGAGTGATGGTGTGTCTTTCTAACCCCTAAATAAGTAAATTACTCAAAGAGTCAAGAAAATATGTGCCAAAATAAAGCAAATGAAGTGCTTAAGGGAAGTTGAAACCTTCTGAGACCAATCTATCCTAACCTGAACCAAAAGCCTTTATTACATTACCACAAAAGCCCTATATGATCTTGAGTTGGGTGAGCTTACATTAATGGTGACTCACATAAGGGGCACGCTTAAGTTACTTAGAGCCGGACTTTGAGAGAGATGAGTTTGTCTTCCACAATCATCGTTCTGAGTGCTACAATCTAAAAGTGAGGTTTTGCTTATGGAGAGTTGGGGAGTATGTATTTCGGTTCCACAATGACCAAAGTAGTAGAAAAAGTTTCCTTGACTAGTTAAGTCAACTCTTGATGCTTTTGTGTCGCACTAAAACTTTGGTGTTTAAAAAGGTTGAATGTTGTGTAATGGCTCATTTGACTTGAAGGTAATTGTTGTCCCAATTGATTCTTGATGAGGTTAGTTTAGGACAACTGAATTTTCCTTTCTCTTATCTTGAGGGGGTGAGAATTACTTTGTTTGCTTAAGGACAAGCAAAAGCTTAAGTTTTGGGGAGTTGATAACTAGGGATTCAGTCTATTAGATTCTCCCTTTTGCTTGATTTTTGGACTAAAATGTGTTCAAGTATTTCTAAAAGCTAACTTGTGCTTTTTTGCAGTGTTTGGTCAAAAGAGATAAGGATGTCATAATCAACTCAGAAAACGAGTGAAACATGCAAAACCAAGTCAAAGAAGCACTAAAACGGAAAATCCACCACGATCGCAAAAGACCCACGGTGATTGTGGTCCTTTTAACGCGGTCCGCAGTGGCAAGGTTCAGAGAGATAATTTCTTGGGATTGAAAGCTACCGCAGTGTGTGGTGATTTTGTACAACTGCGATACCTCTACCGCGATAGTGGTCCTTTTACTGCAGTCCGCGAAGAAGAAATTCAGAGAGCCTAGAGTTTGAGCTAAAGATGAAGAACGCGATTGATTTACCGTGGACGTGGTAGCTACATCGCTGCAATGGTCCATTCTCCGCTATCAGTGATACCTCTATCAGGGGAATTTTTGTTCGAAAAATTTAGCTTTGTATAAATACTACTTTTTTAGATTTTTAGGTTATCTTACTGTAGTTGAGCATGTGAACGCAGTATTTTACCTATTTTGAGTAATTTTATAGCTTGTTTAGCAATTAATCTTAGAATCTTAACTTGTAATTACTTTTTATGGGTTATTCTTCATCTCAATCTATGATTTCTTCTTCAATTATGAGTATTATACCCATTAGCTAGGGTTTTGGTTCAACCATAGTGTGGGTATTTAATGGGTCTCCTAGTTTAGGGCTTAGATGTTTATGGGTGAATGATATTTGGCATGTTTTGTGCATTTAATGTTGAATTGGTGGTTGCAAACACTAATTTGTATCTTTTTGACTTGGGCTCTTCTTGAGAAAGAGAGTCATAGTCTAGGTAAAGCAGGCCAACAAGGAATTTGGGTGCATTCTATCTCATTCAAGAGTTTGATAGCCCCAATTAAAGGGTTAAACCTAGAGATATTATTACCCGACTTGAGCCACTTTTGCTTGCACAAATTTGAACACCCAATTGGACTAGAGAAATCCAATTATAGGGCAGAGTCACTCAAATTATCGAGAGGTATAGAGTGAGTAGTTTCTTGCATTGGCAAATATCACGATCCCAGCTATAACAAATTTCCCTAAGTTTTAGATCCCGTTAGATATTCACCTAGGAGTAAGTCATTTCCTTAGTGCCTCATTACCAATCAAGAAAACCCTATAAAAAAATATCATACTTAGTCAAATTTCTTGCATCATTAGTATAACATTTAGAATAGAAAAGAAATCAAAGCATGTTTGGAAGTGTAAACAATTACATCGCGCATTGCTAGTTTAGATAGGAACCCAATCCCAAACATATTCTAGCTCCTGTGGATTCGATCCCGACCTTCTCGGTAAAAGCTGCATCGATCGTTCTTGCCACTCTATAGTGGTGTAGGGTTAGACTTGATCAAACCCCAATTCAGAAAATTTCATATTATGAGCATCTCAAATTTTTCATTTTGAAGATTCGGGACCACGTGTGATTCATCCATGTTGATTATCCCAGGTGATCCAGTCATGGAATTCTCTTTTATTTTAAAAGGTTCGGGATCAGGACCCTCGGCTTCACTCCCTAAATGAACTCCTAGGCGAGGTTCCTTTTTACTGATAGATGGATTGAGGACTATGTTTGAACTCCCCTCGGAGATCTCTTCGGCTCTGATATGAACCACATTAACCATCACCGACTCGACAGACTTTGAAGCACCGGTTTTTCCTCTTTTATGGGCTACCAAAAGGCAATCGTCATCTTGTTCTTCTTCCTAATCCCGAAGGCGTTGCGTTGTTCCCGGAGATAAGACCACCGTATCGGATTTAGACTTTTGAGCCACGCTTTTCTTGGGCTTTGACTAATTTACAGTGACTTCCTTTTTCTTTTCTTTTCTTTTGAAGGTTTCGGGATATCTTCTTCACCAGTCTGGGTCAGCTATATAGCTATGACGTCTTTGATACCTGCACAAAACTAAAGTAAGTATTCAACTAAAGAAGTACAAGTAAACATATGAAAGAACTTACCATGATTTTTGGCCTCCCATCGTCCTTTGGCTAAGTCTCGCTAGATACACTCCCAATAAGAGGAAGTGTAAGCTAGTTTTCGGACCCAGTCTTCAAGGTCCGGGTCCCCACCAGGAAACCAAGCAAAAGTTGCGCCATTGGAAAGGGGTTAGACAAAGGCAAAACATAAAACCAAGAAAAAGAAGAGAAAATGGGGTATAAACCTACTATGTACTTATGTTTCATGTTCTAGTCCTTGATGAAGGGTATCCTTCGGCAGGAATCATGTTGCAGGTCCGGACTGAGACAAACCGGCTCATCCACCTTAGATTTTTCTCCTTATCAATATTGGAGAAGAGAGATTCCAAGGATCGACGTTGCATTTTTATGAAGCCTATGCGATAAAAGTCAAGGATTGTACAGTTTGATTAGATGGTCGAGAGTGAAAGGCATCCCCTCAACATGACTTGAAAACAACCTGAACAAATGAACAATTCGCTATAATGATGGGTAGATATGTCCAAGAGTCACTCGGTATCATTGGCAAAAGTAGAAAATAATTGTGTCTATAGGACTTTGAGCTAGAATTTCAGGTCCTAGCATGAATGCGTAGGTATACACGTTTAAGTACCCTGCTTTATAAGTAGTGATATCCTCCTCGGGGGAAAGGATCACTACTTCTTTGTTCTCCCACTTGAAGTCCTCCTTAACTTGCGTGAGCTCATCCTTCGTTATCAAACTGGAATACCGAGACCTAGGCTCGCATTGGCCTGGTGTTGATATGGGTTTCTTGATTTTGAAATAAGATGTTATTTTTCATGGTAGAGGAATGCATTCCTCAATACGTGGGGGCACTACCGATTTACTCTTGGTTGGTCGAGAAGATGGAGAAGCTTTTTCTTTTTTGGGGAACTAACTTAGAGGTATTAGCCATTATAATGCGTAAATTCAAGAAAATGGATAATGTTGATAATGAAGTAAAGGCTAACAGAAGAGAAGAGATATTTCGGAGAAATTGAAAGAGCTAATGAGCATTTGAGAACAATATGAGAATAAAGTTTGCAGGATTGTGAAGTATATCTATTTATAGAGGCCATCTAAGCGTGCCGAGGAAGCCAAAAAGCCAACCGTTAGTCATCTCCAATTAATGACTTTGGGAACCGCACAAAAATCAACCTTTCAATCATTTTAACCGCTCACATCATGAGATTGGCATCAATCTCAAGGCATCGAAGATCTCATTTTTTATCAATCTATTTGGAGTTCGAGAAATGTGTTCACTCTACTACTAAGCCCAAGGCTACCCGAGTTTGAAGGAAGTTCTCACTCGATGATAATCAAAAAAGCCTAAGGGCTAAATTAATTTCAAGTTCGAGCAAGTGTTCACTCGATTTCTAAGCCTAAGGGCTACTCGAGTTTGAAGGAAGTTCTCACTCGATGATTATGAAAAAAGCCTAAGGGCTAACTTTATTTCAAGTTCGAGAAAATGCTCGCTCGACTACTAAGCCTAACGGCTACCAGAGTTTGAAGGAATTTCTCACTCGATGATTATCTACGAAACCTAAGAGCTAACTTTATTTCAAATTCGAGACATTGTTCTTACTTAACTCAGACTCAGGAATCCCGATGTTTCGATTTCGCATCAAATCAATTTAAGCTCAATCGGGGATTAACATGAACCTTAAAGGGTATTATATTGATCGATTAAAAACCTAAGGGTTTATTATGTCCCGAGTCCGGTATTTGGACTAGTCATTAAAGTTATACAATCAATCTTTTCACAAGTAAAGACAGTATGGAATCAACACGAGCCAAATGGATCCTTTTATATATCCAAGAGATGCTTACAAAATATAACTACAACATGCACGAAGGGTACTTACACAGGAAGAAAGAAGCAAAAAACAAAAGCAAAGAACCTAATCTACTTTTAAGGCCACGTCCTCGAGAGCGTCATCTTTGGGAGCCTCCTTCCGGGGACCCTATTTTGATCTTTTGAAAGGTCTATGTGCCTGAAGAGATTTAGGGCAGAAAGCCTTCGATAAATGTAACTATATTTCCAGCATTAGGGATTGAGCATTCTGTTGAAATTTTAGGCAATAATCCGTTAAAAAAAAGAAGCAAAAGAAAAAGACCAAAAGGGAAGAGAAGAATATGTAGCTTCTCCCTATATCACAAGAAAAACCAAAAAGGTTGCAAGATGTACGAGCAACAATCCAAAAATGTTCATCCTTAGGACTTTGTGCTGATGTAGGATGCAATAGTTGGTAGATGATAGTGCCACCTCATTCTATAGAAAGAAAACGGAATTAAGTGCCACACCAGGTTGAAGTTAAGAGATATGAGTAACGGTGAAGTTCACATACTTCCTGATGCGGGAAGGATTCTGCGCCCTTCTCTCGTTGTTTCGAATTGAAGCTTTGAAAATTGGAGCCTTGGCATAATTGGTAACGTTGCTATCATTCGACCTTGTGATCGCAGGTTTGAACCATGAAAACAGATGATTGGAGAAAGAAGTAAAGTAAATAAAGAATCAGGGTGAATGAATATGAAATGCATACAGTTCTTTGTTCACTAGAGTAGATTCATATTTATAGAAAAGTGATGGCAGTTCGGTGATGCTAGTGGCCGACCAACACTAGCATGCATTTGATGTTTTGGGGAAGAGCGTTGACGTGATATTTCCGATCACTTCAGGCACCTACATCACGGGCATGACGTCATCATGAGAAACTCGGGGATATTGAGGTGCAAATCGTTTCTTATTATCTTATTCTAAGAAACGCGGTGATTATCTGTATACGGTCAAAATCATATACCCCCGATTTATAGGCTCGAGGTTCTGTCCTAGGTCCGAGTCCGGTGAGGTCAAAATTGAAACCGGTGGACCAAGCTCGAGCTCAAAGACAGAATGCAATGCTTGGAGATAGGAGTTCGAGGAGTACTGAGGCCAAGTGTACTCGACCCGAAATAGTACCGTTATTAGTTTGTAATTAAATGAGCTAGATTCCTGTCACATCCCCAAGATCATGCCAGAAATCCCAAAAAAATATTGAACGATTCCATACTAGGCGGTTAGACAGCTGTAAAATGAATATTCCATACTATAAATAGAAATAATCCTTTTTAGAGTTCTCCTATTATAAAAATGGGACCCCAATCATTTGTAACATCATCTGATCACTGAGAAAAGAATATACTCTCTATCTCTTTTGCCTGCTTTTCATCAGCTTTATCCTTTAGCTTCATTTTTCTCACTTTGCTTTTATTATTTAAATGTTCTTATTATACCAAGCCTACCTCGAGGTCACTGTGCTCGAGGTCACTACTGTTGAGTAATATTGGTTTGATTCACTTTTCTCTTTCATTTCTACTTCATACTTCTTGATTATTAATTAGTATTGAATTAAATTACGTATTTTTAAAATCATAAATCAAATTTAATTGTTACTCGTATTTTTGAGGTAAACATATATAAAGGGAAGTCTAACTATTCATTAGAAACATTGTAATACACATATCAAGGCATTATACTGTTATTTTTCTCTGTTCTTACATGTGTTCATCAGTGCTCCATTATTGTGAGCCCAAGATCAAAAACTGGCATTTCATTAAGTCATTACTGAGTCTGGGATCACTCTCAATATTGGTTTACCAGTTTATGATGTCTTTTATCTGTTTAATCTAATGCAACTAATCATTTGTATTGAATTAATCCGCATATCTTAAAACCACATATAAATTCAATTGTTATCCGTTTTTAAGGGTAAACAATTATATCCACAAATATTCATCAATTTTTATAAATTGTTGTGATTAAATTTAGTTTTCCATACTTGAAAAATTTGTTTGTTGCAAGCAGTCTTAGAGATGCTGAGTGATCAGAGGCGGATCCAGGATCTAGAGGTTGTGGGTGCCATTACTTTATGCATACAGTATATTCAAGGGAAGATATATATAACACCAAGCGGTGTTACGGGACACCGCTTCGCTGAAATATTTTATTAGATATTTTTACTTTTGTTTTTATTCTCCTTTTCCTGAGCTGAGGGTCGATTGGAAACAGCCTCTCTGCCCTTTCGGGTAGGGGTAAGGCCTACGTACGTATTACCCTCCCCAGACCTGGCCTTGAAGGATTATACTTGGGTAGTTGTTGTTGTTGTTGTTATGTATATATAAATAATAAAAAAAATAAAAAAAATGTTGGATATGAATACAAAATTTAACGTTGTTTGTTGTTAAAGTAATTATTTATTTATTCACTTCTTTAAATGTTGACACCACTTATTAAAAATTTATGTGTATGCCCCTAAATAATACTTATAACTAGCTACAGAGACCGAATAAAAATGGTTTAGGATTAACTGGAATAGGTTTTTTTGACAAATCTAATAAGTTCAATTTAGGTTCAGTATTTTTATACTTAATTTAAATATATATTTAAAATAGCAAAAAAAAAAAGTTCATGAAAGAGGGCCTCAAATTAGAAAAATTACTTAAAGACTAGCTTAATACTGCATATTCTTTATTTGACTAGAATAATTTACCTTTATCATTCTTGGGTTAATTTATTTATGATAATTATCGAATTGCCTTCAACATTTAACCTATTATAGTCAACTCAAAATGACTATTAATCAATTTATTTAGTGTTTCTTCAAAAGTCAATAGGAAATACGATACAAATTATACTCCAATATATAAAATTATATTATGTTACAAAAAAGAGAATTATTATATGCTAATACTAAAATCAATTCAAAAAGACATAGCAAATAAAAAGGAAGAAAAGGAGGACAAGAAATCGAAGGGCAAAAAGGAAGAAGAAGTTGGCCTATAGCTAAATAAACTAAGAATAAAGCAATTTTAATGGGTTGAATAAAAGGTAAAAATAATGAAGGTGCTATAGTAGGATTCGACCCTCCACCCTTAAGGTGTCACGACCCGGATTTTCCCCCAACATCGGGATCGTGATGGCGCCTACTCGTGGTAGCTAGGCAAGCCACTTTATTCACACTATCCTGTTTTTAGCAATATTTCATATTCAATTTATCAACCAAAACCATAACCTTAATTAAGTAAATGCGAAAGACTTTATAAAAATAGAGATAAGCAGTTTCATGGTAAAACAATACTGAAATCCTCTACCCAAGACTTGGAGTCACCAACTCACGAACTACTACTGAATACTACACATAAAGATCTGAAAGAAAATAACATAATCTGTTTGTCTCGGAACAAAGAGACTACAGCTAATAACATAAATAAAAGGAAGAGACGTCGGGCCTACGGACGCCTGCAAGCTACCTCGGTCTCAATCTCAACTTCCCACGCAAAAGATCTACTGCTACTGCTCCTGATCGAAACCTGGACTTGTGCAAAAACGCACAGAAGTGCAGTATCAGCACAACCGACCCCATGTGCTGGTAAGTGCCTGGCCTATCCCGGCGAAGTAGTGACAAGCCTAGGACCAGACACCCACATAAACCTGTGCAGTTCTATATATATGTACACTACAAGATAACGAGAAATAACCAAGTAACAACGCAACAAGGAATGTTACAGAAGAACTCAACAGTTAACAACAGTTATTAAATCAACAAGGAAGACAAGTATAATGAGAAACATGTAATGTCAAGTCAATGAAATAGCAAATAGTTGCACGGCATCACCCTTCGTGTTCTTACTCTCATCCTCACCAAATAAGAAAATAAAGTGCACGGCATCACCCTTCGTGCTTTTACTCTCATCCCCACATCCATGGTACAGCATGATCCTTCGTACATGGTTCAATAACAAGGCACGGCATGATCCTTCGTGCATATTCTATAACATGGCACGGCATTAACCTTCGTGCAAAAATCAATAAGCAAGGCACGGCATTAACCTTCGTGCATAATCAATAAATCAAGGCACGGCATCACCCTTCGTGCATTATCACTCTTCCTCACCCAAATAACAATCACAGTTAAGTGCAGAGAATGAAAATAATAAATCGTGAACCGTCCCGGCAAGGGACACAATAATCATCACAACAAAGTCCCGACAAGGGCAATCACTATCTCACTTCACAACAAGTCCCGGAAAGGGAGAACAATAACAATTCTACAACCCGGCAAGGGTTCAACAATTTATCTTTAGAATGTCTCACAACAAGTATTAACAACAACTCACGGTCATGCAAGACGCCAGTGTATGGATGCTCCTCACCACAGCCCATACACCGCACTCGATCACATAGCACATAGCTCATAATCCTATTCCCTCAAGCTAGGATAGAACAAACACTTACCTCTAGCCTTGAAGACCAAATTACTCTTCAATTATAGCTTTTCCCCTGAAATTCCGCTTTCAACTAGCTCGAATCTAATCACAATTGATTTCATTATATTAATAAATATTAAGTAACTTGGTTTGAATGCTTAAAAATGGTTTTCCCAAAGTTTACCCCAAAATCTCCCAAAATGCCCCTAGTCCACGTGGTCAGAACTCGGGGTTCGGACAAAAATCTGGTTACCCATTCCCCCGCGAGTTCAAATATATGATTTGTTTCAAAATCGGACCTCAATTCGAGGTGCAATTACCCAATTCATGAAAACCCTAGGTTCTACCCAAAAACATGGATTTCTACCATGAAAACCTTTGATTTCTATTGAAAAACATGTTTAATGTTGTTAGGAATTGAAAGAATTAAGTAAAAACTGACTTACAATTGTTTTGGAGTGAATTTTCTCCTGAGAGGTCGTGTGTGGTGTGTGGGTTTTTGAAAAAGTGAAGAATGAACTGAAAAATTCGTGTAAGTATAGAATTGCACAGTTGCGGGTATCGCAATTGCGAACATTTGTTCGCAATTGCAAACACTACAGGTCTGGGGGTCTGTTGCTCTCGCATTTGCGAGACAGGCTTCGCATTTGCGAACCTGGCTGGGACAAAGGGACTTTCGCATTTGCGACAGGAGCTTCGCATTTGCGAAGCCAAGCGGTTAAGGGAGGGCGCCTCGCAATTGCGAGGTTTTGTTCGCAATTCCGAACAAAGCAGACCTGGGTACATCTTCGCATTTGCGATCAAGGGTTCGCATTTGCGAACCCGGCCTTGACCTGTCACCTTTGCAATTGAGAGAAATTCTTCGCATTTGCGAAGCCAACAGCTGAGTGAAAAAACCAGCAGTGTAAAAATTTAGAATTTGAACCAACGGCCTACCAAATCTTTACCCGAGCCCCCCGGGCTCCCAACCAAACATGTACACAACATCAAAAACACATTACAAACTTGCTCACATGATCACATCGCCAATATAACTTTGTTTTAATCAAATCAAGCCTCAAGTTCATGATTTCCTTACTCTTGGTTTTCAAAACTTTCAAACTTGGAACTCAAGGTCCAAAACATATCAAACGACATCCAAATGTCACCAAACTTTGCAGAAAGCACATATATAATATTTTAGACTTGTACCGGGCGTCGGAACCAAAATACGAGCCCGATACCATGGTCATTTAGTTCATTTTCCTTTAATAATTACAGTAAAAACAATTTCACAGAAAAATTCAAAATTTGGGCTCTAGGCCTCAGAATTCGACTCCAGACGCATGTCCAAGTCCCTTATTTTCCTACGAACCTTCCGGGACCGTCTCATCTCGGGTCCGGGTCCGTCTCATCTCGGGTCCGGGTCCGTTTACCAAAAATATTGACCGAAGTCAAATAAATCAATATTAATATCATTTTTCTTAAAATTTCTCATAGAATTCATATTTTCTATCACAAAATCTTTCTGGCTACATGCCCGGATCGTGCACGTAAATCTAGGCAATATAGAATGAGGTTTTCAAGGCCTCGGAAGTGCAGAACAAATGAGGAAGCAGGTGATGACCCTTTGGGTCGTCACATCCTCCACGTCTAAAACAACTGTTCGTCCTCGAACGGACAAGAGAAGGAAGTACCTGAGTCGGGGAACAAATGAGGGTAGCGGCTCCGCATATCGGACTCGAACTCCCAGGTCGATGCCTCAGGAGACTGACCTCTCCACTGAACACGCATAGAAGGATAACTCTTCGACCTCAAATGTCGAACCTGTCGGTCTAGAATGGCCACCGGCTCCTCCTCATAGGATAGATCTTTGTCCAATTGGACAGTACTAAGTCTAACACATGCGTGGGATCGTCGTGGTATCTCCGAATCATAGATACATGAAAAACTGGATGCACGGCTGATAAGCTAGGCGGCAGAGCTAGTCTGTAAGCCACCCCTCCCACTCGGTCTAGAATCTCAAATGGACCAATATACCTAGGGCTGAGCTTGCCCTTCTTCCCGAACCTCATCACACCATTCATAGGCGACACTCGGAGCGATACTCACTCACCAACCATAAAATCTACATCTCGAACCTTATGATCTGCATAAGTCTTCTGTCTGGACTGAGCTGAACGCAATCTCTCCTGAATAGTCTTGACCTTATCCAAGGCCTCCCGAACTAAGTCTGTACCCAACAACCGAGCCTCTCCCAGCTCAAACCATCCGAATGGAGATCGATATCACCTACCATACAACGCCTCATACGGAGCCATCTGGATGCTAGACAGGTAACTGTTACTGTAGGCAAACTCTGCTAATGGCAGAAACTGGTCCCACGAGCCTCCGAAATCAATAACACAGAGCTCGAAGCATGTCCTCTAGAATCTGAATAGTCCTCTCGGACTGGCCATCCGTCTGAGGATGAAATGCTGTACTCAACTGAACCTGGGTGCCTAACACCTGCTACCTCGATCTGAGATAATAGATACCGGCACCCCATGAAGTCGAACAATCTCCCTAATGTAAATCTCTGCTAACCTCTCCGATGAGTAGGAGACAGATACTGGAATGAAGTGTGCCGACTTGGTCAGCCTATCAACAATGACCCAAATAGCATCAAATTTCCTCCGAGTCAAAGGAAGTCCAGTAATGAAGTCCATTGTGATCCTCTCCCATTTCCACTCGGGAATTTCGATTCTCTGGAATACACCACCAGGCCTCTAGTGCTCATATTTCACCGGCTGACAATTTAGACACCGAGAGGCATATGCAACAATATCTTTCTTCATCATGCACCACCAATAGTGCTGCCGTAAGTCCTGGTACATCTTCGCGGCGTGAATGGAATACTGCGAACTGTGGGCCTTCGCTAAGATCAACTCTCGAATCCCTTCGACATTGGGCACACAAACTCGACCCTGAAATCTCAATACCCCATCATCATCTAGATTTACCTTCGTGGCACCTCCCCGTTGTACTGTATCTCTCAAATCACGCAAATGAGGATCATCAAATTGCCTCTCACGGATACGCTCTAATAGAGAAGAACGAGCGATCGTGCAGGCTAACACCCTGCTAGGCTCAGAAATGTCTAATCTCACGAACCGGTTGGCTAAGGCCGGGACATCTAGAGCAAATGGTCTCTGACTGACCGGAATGAATGCAAGACTACCCATGCTGGCAGACTTTCTACTCAATGCATCGGCCACCATATTGGCTTTATCTGGGTGGTATAGAATAGTCACATCATAGTCTTTCAGCAACTCTAACCATTTTCGATGTCGTAGATTCAACTCCTTTTGCTTGAACAAGTACTGTAGGCTTTTCTGATCAGTGTACACCTCACATGTCACACCATATAGATAATGCCTCCAGATCTTTAAGGAATGAACCACTGCTGCTAACTCAAGATCATGTATTGGATAATTCTTCTCATGTATTTTTAACTGCCTCGAAGCATAAGCGATAACCTTACCATTCTGCATCAATACCGCTTCAAGCCCTATACGAGATGCGTCACAATAAACTGTATAAGGCCCTGCACCCGTAGGTAGTATCAGCACTGGTGCGGTAGTCAAGGCTGTCGTGAGCTTCTGAAAGCTCGCCTCACACTCCTGTGACCACTGGAACTGGGCACCCTTCTGGGTCAACCTGGTCATCGGGGCTGCAATAGAAGAAAACCCCTCTACAAATCGATGGTAGTAACCTGCTAATCCCAAGAAACTCCGGATCTCAATCACTGAAGCTGGACGAGGCCAATTCTGGACTGCCTCAATCTTCTTTGGGTCCACCTGAATACCTTCCACTGATACGATGTGGCCCAAAAATGCCACCGAACTCAACCAGAACTCACATTTTGACAATTTGGCATATAGCTGATTATCCTTCAGAGTCTGAAGAACCTCTCTGAGGTGCTGCCCATGCTCTTCCTGGCTGCGGGAGTATACTAGGATGTCATCTATAAAGACTATCATGAACAGATCTAAGTAAGGCCTGAACACCCGATTCATTAACTCCATGAATGTTGCTGGGGCATTGGTCTACCCGAAGGACATGACCAAGAACTCAAAATGCCCATATCTAGTGCGAAAGGCTGTCTAATGTCAGCCGCCCTAATCTTCAGCTGATGGTAGCCTGACCTCAAGTCTATCTTTGAGAACACCCTCGCTCCCTGGAGCTGGTCAAACAAATCATCAATCATCGGCAGTGGATACTTATTCTTTATTGTCACTTTGTTCAGTTGCCGGTAATCAATACACATTCGCATCGAGCCATCTTTCTTCTTCATAAACAATACAGGTGCTCCCTAGGGGGAAACACTGGGCCTGATAAAGCCCTTCTCAAGAAGGTCTTGCAACTGATCTTTCAACTCTTTTAACTCTGGCGGGGCCATACGATAGGGTGGAATAGAGATGGGCTGAGTGCCCGGTGCCAGATCAATGCAGAAATCAATATCCCTATCGGGTGGCATGCCCGACAGGTCTGAAGGGAAAACCTCAGGAAACTCCCGAACAGTAGGCAATAACTCAATAGAAGGAACCTCTGCGCTGGAATCATGAACATAAGATAGATAAGCTAGACACCCCTTCTCGACCATGCGCCGAGCCTTAACATAGGAAATAACAGTGCGAACGGAGTGGCTTGAGGTACCCTTCCACTCTAGTCGGGGTGATTCTGGCAATGCCAAGGTCACAGTCTTGGCATGACAATCTAGAATAGCATGGTATGGGGACAACCAGTCCATCCCCAATATGACATCAAAATCCACCATGTCCAAAAGCAACAGATCAACACGGGTCTCAAGACCCCCAAAGATAACTACGCACGAACGATGCACCCGGTCAACTACAATTGAGTCGCCCACTGGTGTAGACACATAAACTGGAATATCCAGAGCATAGCTGGGTACGGCCAAATACGGTGAAAAGTAAGAAGACACATATGGATATGTAGACCCAGGGTCAAATAATACTGAAGCACCTCTGCCACACACAAGAATGGTACCTGTAATCACGGCATCTGATGCCTCTGCCTCTGGCATGGCTGGTAAAGCGTAAAATCGGGGATCAGCACCTTCCCTCCGAGCTACATCTCTAGGACGGTCATCAACTGGCTGACCTCTGACTCTGGCTGGACGGTCTCCACCTCTACGGTCTCGACCTCCACCTCTATGATTTCTACCCCCGCCTCTAGCTGGCTGGGCAGGCTGAGGGTCAGCTGGGACCTGAATCATGGGACGAGGGCCCCGCTGCTGAGTGTTGCCCGTCGCTCGAGGGAAGAACCTGACAAGATGACCTGGATCACCACAACCGTAGCAACTCTTAGGCTGCTGGGGCCGCTGGCCCTGACGACCTGAATGGCCTCCACGAACACTCTGAAGAGGCTGAGCACTAATAGGAGACTGATCTGAATACCGCTCACGAAACCCACGATCACCTGGTCCACCCTGTGAAGCCTGAAGGGCGGAATGGAAATGCCTGGAAGACTGGCCTCTGTCAAAAGATTCTCTGCCACTAGAAGAAGAACCACTAAACCTGCCTGAATGACGAGGCCTCTTTTCTGAAGAATAACCACCTCCCCGAGCAAGAGCCATCTCAACTCTACGTGTCGCATTAGCTGCCTCCTGAAATGATATGTCACTCCCCACGCCCATAGCCATCTGAAGTCTAATTGGCTGATTAAGACCATCTATGAACCTGCGAACCCTCTCCCGCTCTGTGGGAAGTATCACCACTGCATGACGTGACAAATCAACAAATCTCGTCTCATACCGAGTGACAGTAATAGTGCCCTATTGGAGGCGCTCAAACTGCCTCTGAAGTGCATCCCGCTGAGTAACAGGGAGAAACTTCTCCAGAAATAACTCTGCAAACTGATCCCATGATAAAGCCGGGGACCCTGCTGGCCGAGTCAAACAATAATCCCTCCACCAAGTCTTGGCGGATCCTGAAAGCCTGAATGTACAGAAGTCAACTCCATTGGACTCCACGATCCCCATAGTCTTGAGAATCTCATGGCAACCGAATAAGAAATCCCGAGGATCCTCCGATGTGGCACCGCTGAAGGTAGTGGTTAACATCTTGGAGAACCGATCAAGTCTCCAAAAAGAATCAGAAGTCATGGCGGCTCCATCTCCGGCCTGAGTTGTGGTACCTGACTGAGTGGCCACAGCTGGCTGAACCACTGGTGCCTGAGGCTGAGGAGCTACTGGCTCTAGAGTACGAGCAACAGGAGTCTAGGCCCCTCCTCTAGCCTGAGAAGTGGCTGGTGCAGCTGGTAATAAGCCCGCTCTGGCAACGCTGTCCATAAATCCCGCTATCCTGACCAGAGCCTCCCGAAGATCCGGGGTAAATAAAGCCTCTCCCGGGACCCGAGCTGGGCCCATTGGAGCTGCTAGGACTGGAACCTCCTCGCCAGTCTCAATCTGAGGCTCCACCTCTAGAATAGCTGCCGAGGGCTGAGCTCTGCCCCTACCACGGACTCCGATATGGCCTTGGCCCCTGCCCCTCACGGGAGCTACCTGGGGCTCGAGCTTCTGGTCAGCGGATGAAGCAGCGCGTGTCCTCACCATTTGAGAAAGGACAGAGTAGAAGTTCAATCAGTATTTGAAGAACAAATCGCACGACAAGAAGGAACAAATGAGAGACTCTTTCCTAACTCAATAGACTCTGGAGGACAAGTACAGACGTCTTCGTACCTACCTCTCAAACTCTACTAAGCTTGTTCGTGAGTGGTGAGACCTATGTAACCTAGAGCTCTAATACCAACTTGTCACGACCCGAATTTTCCCCCAATATCGGGATCGTGATGGCGCCTACTCGTGGTAGCTAGGCAAGCCACTTTATTCACACTATCCTGTTTTTAGCAATATTTCATATCCAATTTATCAACCAAAACCATAACCTTAATTAAGTAAATGCGGAAGACTTTATAAAAATAGAGATAAGCAGTTTCAAGGTAAAACAATACTGAAATCCTCTACCCAAGACTTGGAGTCACCAACTCACGAACTACTACTGAATACTACACTTAAAGGTCTGAAAGAAAATAACATAATCTGTTTTTCTCGGAACAAAGAGACTACATCTAATAACATAAATAAAAGGAAGAGACGTCGGGCCTGCGGACGCCTACAAGCTACCTCGGTCTCAATATGCTCAACTTCCTACGCAAAAGATCTACTGCTGCTACTTATGATCGAAACCTGGACCTGTGCAAAAACGCACAGAAGTGCAGTATCAGCACAACCGACCCCATGTGCTGGTAAGTGCCTGGCCTATCCCGGCGAAGTAGTGACAAGCCTAGGACCAGACACCCACATAAACCTGTGCAGTTCTATATATATGTACACTACAAGATAATGAGAAATAACCAAGTAACAACGCAACAAGGAATGTCACAGAAGAACTCAACAGTTAACAATAGTTATTAAATCAACAAGGAAGACAAGTATAATGAGAAACAATTAATGTCAAGTCAATGAAATAGCAAATAGTTGCACGGCATCACCCTTCGTGCTCTTACTGTCATCCTCACCAAATAAGCAAATAAAGTGCACGACATCACCCTTCGTGCTTTTACTCTCATCCTCACATCCATGATACGGCATGATCCTTCGTACATGGTTCAATAACAAGGCACAGCATGATCCTTCGTGCATAATCAATAACATGGAACGGCATTAACCTTCGTGCAAAAATCAATAAGCAAGGCACGACATTACCCTTCGTGCATAATCAAAAAATCAAGGCACGGCATCACCCTTCGTGCATTATCACTCTTCCTCACCCAAATAACAATAATAGTTAAGGTCAGAGAATGAACACAATAAATCATGAACCGTCCCGGCAAGGGACACAATAATCATCACAACAAAGTCCCGGCAAGGGCAATCACAATCTCACTTCACAACAAGTCCCGGCAAGGGAGAACAATAACAATTCTACAACCCGGCAAGGGTTCAACAATTTATCCTTAGAATGTCTCACAACAAGTATTAACAACGACTCACGGTCATGCAAGACGCCAGTGTATAGATGCTCGTTACCACAGCCCATTCACCGCATTCGATCACATAGCACATAGCACATAATCCTATTCCCTCAAGCTAGGATAGAACAAACACTTACCTCTAGCCTTGAAGTCCAAATTACTCTTCAATTATAGCTTTTTCCCCGAAATTCCACTTTCAACTAGCTCGAATCTAATCACAATTGATTCTATTATATTAATAAATATTAAATAACTTGGTTTGAATGCTTAAAAATGGATTTATCAAAGTTTACCCCAAAATTTACCAAAACGCCCCTAGCCCACGTGGTCGGAACTCGGGGTTCGGACCAAAATCCGGTTACCCATTCCCCCACGAGTTAAAATATATGATTTGTTTCAAAATCGAACCTCAATTCGAGGTCCAATTACCCAATTCATGAAAACCCTAGGTTCTGCCCAAAAACATGGATTTCTACCATGAAAACCTTTGATTTCTATTGAAACCCATATATAATGTTGTTAGGAATTGAAAGAATTAAGTAAAAAGTGACTTACAATTATTTTGGAGTGAATTTGCTCTTGAGAGGTCGTGTGTGGTGTGTGGGTTTTCGAAAAAGTGAAGAATGAACTGAAAAATTCGTTTAAGTATAGAAATGCACAGCTGCGGGTATCGCAATTGCCAACATTTGTTTGCAATTGCGAACACTACAGGTCTGGGGGTCAGTTGCTCTCGCATTTGCGAGACAGACTTCGCATTTGCGAACCTGGCTGGGACAAAGGGACTTTCACATTTGCGACAGGAGCTTCGCATTTGCGAAGCCAGGCGGTTTATTGAGGCCTCGCAATTGCGAGGTTATGTACGCAATTGCGAGCCAAATAATCCTGGACACCCCTTCGCATTTGCGATCAAGGGCTCGCATTTGCGAACCCAGCCTTGACCTGTCACCTTCGCAATTGCGAGAAATTCTTCTCATTTGCGAAGCCAACAGCTGGGTGAAAAAACCAACAGTGTAAAAATTCAGAATTTGAACCAACGGCCTACCAAATCTTTACTCGAGCCCCCCGGGCTCCCAACCAAATATGTACAGAACATCAAAAACACATTACAAACTTGCTCGCGCGATCACATCGCCAATATAACATCGTTTTAATCAAATCAAGCCTCAAGTTCATGATTTCCATACTTTTGGTTTTCAAAACTTTCAAACTTGGAACTCAAGGTCCAAAACATATCAAATGACATCCAAATGTCACCAAACTTTGCAGAAAGCACATATATAATATTTAAGACTTGTACCGGGCGTCGGAACCAAAATACGAGCCCGATACCATGGTCATTTAGTTCATTTTCCTTTAATAATTACAGCAAAAATAATTTCATAGAAAAATTCATAACTTGGGCTCTAGGCCTCAGAATTCGACTCCGGACGCATGTCCAAGTCCCATATTTTCCTACGGACCTTCCGGGACCGTCCGATCTCGGTTCCGAGTCTGTTTACCAAAAATATTGACCGAATTCAACTATATCAATATTAATATTATTTTTCTTCAAATTTCTCATAGAATTCATATTTTCTATCACAAAATCTTTCCGGCTACATGCCCGGATCGTGCACGTAATTCGAGGCAACATAGAATGAGGTTTTCAAGGCCTCGGAAATGCGGAACAAATGAGGAAGCAGGTGATGACCCTTTGGATCGTCACATAAGGCCACTAAAGCTTCTGGAGTGGACGCTAAACCAGTGGCACCGGAGACTATTTTTTGATTTTCAGGTGCCACTCCAGCTATATAATCGTTCTCTCACAGCTATCTTACTCACATACTTAAACTTTTACGGAAGCGAGGGGGTAGCGTGGCATCTCTAATTCACTTTTACGGAAGCGAGGGGTTAGCGTGGCATCTCTAATTCATAAGGTAGATCCGCCCCCGTGAGTGATTGATACGGAGTATAGTATTTGTGATCTAAAAGAGTTGGTATAGTTTTGGACAAGAAATATAATTTGCTATATAAGAATCAATTCATGTACAACCTTTTTGTTTGTTTGTTTTTACCACAAATAAAGAAAAAGGAAATAAAATAGTACAAAATGTTTGGAGAAGGCATAATATAAACATTATCCACCTGCTACTTTGTTGCATTTTTATTAAGGGGTGTGAATGTGAAATGGAAGAGGTACCTTTTAGATTGTACCTCTCCATATCACCCTTCCTTTGTCTATAAATTTAGAGGTTTGGCCTCATTTTTTAGACATAAAAATCGAATAGAAAAAATCTAAAAATTTCTCCCCTCTTTTTTATATTGTTGCATTATTTTCATATAAACATTAGTGTCAAGTGTGATTTGCTCCGTCTGTTGAGTTCACTGAAATTTTGTAGTTTCGATTGCCAGTATTGCAGAATAGTTATTCCGTTCTATCTTGGGAGGAATTAATCCAAAACCTTGGGCAACAGTGAGGGGATTAAATTCCTTAAGGACACACAAGCAACTTGGGCTCGGAATTATTAACTTTTCTGTTTTGTTTATTAAACTAATATTTCTCTTCTTCTCTGATTTTCTGATTTCGAACACAAATTGACCAACAAACTTAATGAATTTAATGAATTACTTTGATGGTTGATAAAAGAAAAAAAATTTGAAGGATCGTGAATTCTGTTGCGAAAACATGACTTTGAAAGGAGAAATCAGAACTGAAGATGGAATTAACCTAACATGGTTGTGATGACGTTATACATTTAGTGGACTGGTAGGCACTACTTTAGTCGAAAAATGCTTCATACCGTGGCTTTGCACCAAAATAAGCCCAATACAAACAAGGTAGACTTTGGATACAATAAGGTCATATGAATTCTTTCTGAAGCGAGAGAGCAAAGTGGAGGAATTTCTTGGTCAATGGTAACTAAATATTGCAATCCGCGGTGAATTATTAGTTATCAAGATCGGGTTACCCTTTCTTACTCAACTTATTTTTAATTGATTTTCTATCCTGTGTGAGTTATGAAATTCATTTATAATATTAGGATAGATATTTATTATATGATGATCTCATATTAAAAATTCAGAATTATATGCATGATTAGGAATGACATATTTTTGTTATTTCTTTAACCAAATGAAAAAAAAAAAAAAACTATTAGTAGTTGATATAGAATTGGTAGCATGCATAAAATTATTTTCAAGGTTTGTACGATGTGAGTTAAATTTACAGTAATACTTGAAGTATTTTGAGATCATGAATATACTTGTCACGACCCGGATTTTTTCCCCAACATCGGGATCGTGATGGCGCCTACTCGTGGTAGCTAGGTAAGCCACTTTATCTACACTATCCTATTTTTTAGCAATATTTCATACTCAATTTTATTAACAAGAACCATAACATTAATTGAATAAAACGCGGAAGACTTTATCAAAATAGAGATAAGCAGTTTCAAAGTAAAACAATACTTAAATCCTCTACCCAAGACGTGGAGTCACCAACTCACGAACTACTACTGAATACTACACCATAAAGGTCTGAAAGAAAATAACATAATCTGTGTGTCTCGGAACAAAGAGACTATAGCTAATAACATAAATAAGAGGAAGAGACGCCGGGCCTGCGGACGCCTGCAAGCTACCTCGGTCTCAATATGCTCAACTCCCACGCAAAGATCTACTGCTGCTGCTCCTGAATGAAACCTGGACCTGTGCAAAAACACACAGAAGTAAAGTATCAGCACAATCCGACCCCATGTGCTGGTAAGTGTCTGGCCTATCCCGGCGAAGTAGTGACAAGCCTAGGACCAGACACCCACATAAACCTGTGCAGTTATATATATATATATATATGTACACCACCAGATAGCGAGAAAATAATCAAGTAACAACTCAATAAGGAATATCACAGAGGAACTCAACAGCTAACAACAGTTATTAAAACAACAAGAAAACCGAAGTGTAATGGAAAAACAGGTAAAATCAAGTCAAGGAATAGCAAATAGTTGCATGGCATCACCCTTCGTGCTTTTACTCTCATCCTCACCAAATAAGCAAATAAAGTGCACGACATCACCCTTCGTGCTTTTACTCTCATCCTCACATACATGGCACGGCATGATCCTTCGTGCATGGTTCAATAACAAGGCACGACATGGTCCTTCGTGCATAATCAATCTATCAAGGCACGGTATTAACCATCGTGCATAATCAATAACAAGGCACGACATTAACCTTCGTGCATAATCAATAAATCAAGGCACGGCATCACGCTTCGTGCATTATCACTCTTGCTCACCCAAATAACAATCACAGTTAAGGGCAGAGAATGAAAACAATAAATCATGAACCGTCCCGGTAAGGGACACAATAATCATCACAACAACGTCCCGGCAAGGGCAATCAACAACAATTCCACAACCCGGCAAAGGTTCAACAATTTATCTTTAAAATGTCTCATAACAAGTATTAACAATGACTCACGGTCATGTAAGATGCCAGTGTATGGATGCTCGTCACCACAGCCCATACACCGCACTCGATCACATAGCGCATAGCACATAATCATATTCCTTGAAGCTAGGATAGAACAAACACTTACCTCTAGCCTTGAAGTCCAAATTACGCTTCAATTATGGCTTTTTCCCCGAATTTCCGCTTTCAACTAGCTCAAATCTATCCACAATTGATTCTATTATATTAATAAATACCGATTAACTTGGTTTGAATGCTTAAAAATGGTTTTCTCAAAGTTTTCCAAAAAATTTCCCAAAACGCCCCTGGCCCACGTGGTCGGAACTCGGGGTTCGGACCAAAATCCGGTTACCCATTCCCCCACGAGTTCAAATATATGATTTGTTTCAAAATCGGACCTCAATTCGAGGTCCAATTGCCCAATTCAAGAAAAACTTAGGTTCTACCCAAAAACATGAATTTCTACCGTGAAAATCTTTGATTTTTATTGAAAAACATGTTTAATATTGTTAGGAATTGAAAGAATTAAGTAAAAAGTGACTTATAATTGCTTTGGAGTGAATTTGGCCTTGAAGGTTCGTGTATGGTGTGTGGGTTTTTGAAAGAATGAAGAAAGAACTGAAAATTTCGTTTAAGTATAAAATTGCACAGCTGTGGATGTCGCAATTGCGAACATTTGTTCGCAATTGCGAACACTACAGGTCTGGGGGTCTGCTGCTCTCGCAATTGCGAGAAAGAGTTTGTAATTGCGAACTTGGCTGGCATAGAGGGGCTTCGCATTTGCGACAATGGGTTCGCATTTGCGAACCCATGTGAAATGAGTGAAGGCCTCGCATTCGCGAGGTTATGTTCGCATTTGCGAACCCAAGCAGTCCTGGACACCCTTCGCATTTGCGATCAAGAGTTCGCATTTGCGAACCCAGCCTTGACCTGTCACCTTCGCAATTGCGAGAAATTCTTCGCATTTGCGAAGACACCAGCTGGGTGAAAAACCAGCAGTGTAAAAATTCAGAATTTGAACCAACGGCCTATCAAATCTTTACCCGAGCCCCCGGGGCTCCAAACCAAACACGTACACAACATCAAAAACACATTACGAACTTGCTCGTGCGATCACATCGCCAATACAACATCGTTTTCATCAAATCAAGCCTCAAGTTCATGATTTTCATAGTTTTGGTTTTTCAAAACTTTCAAACTTAGAACTCAAGGTCCAAAACATATCAAACGACATCCGAATGCCACCAAACTTTGCAAAAAGCACATATATAATATTTAAGATTTGTACCGGGCATCGGAACCAAAATACGAGCCCGATACCAAGGTCATTGAATTCATTTTCCTTTAATAATTATAGCAAAAACAATTTCACATAAAAATTCATAACATGGGCTCTAGGCCTCGGAATTCGACTCCGGATGCATGTCCAAGTCCCATATTTTCTTACGGACCTTCCGGGGCCGTCCGATCTCAGGTCCGGGTCCGTTTACCAAAAATGTTGACCGAAGTCAACTATGTCAATATTAATATCATTTTTCTTCAAATTTCTCATAGAATTCATATATTCTATCACAAAAATCTTTCCGGCTACATGCCCGGATCATGCACGTAAATCGAGGCAACATAGAATAAGGTTTTCAAGGCCTCAAAAGCATAGAACAAATGAAGAAAGCAGGTGATGACCCTTTGGGTCGTCATATCCTCCACCTCTAAAACAACCATTCGTCCTCGAACGGACAAAAGAAGGAAGTACCTGAGTCAGGGAACAAATGTGGGTAGCGGCTCCGCATATCAGACTCGGACTCCCAGGTCGATGCCTCAGGAGGCTGACCTCTCCACTGAACACGCACGGAAGGATAACTCTTCGACCTCAACTGTCGAACCTGCCGGTCTAGAATGGCCACTGGCTCCTCCTCGTAGGATAAATCATTGTCAAATTGGACGGTATTCTAACACATGTGTGGGATCGCCGTGGTATCTCCGAAGCATAGATACATGAAAAACTGGATGCACGGTTGTCTAGTCTCACGAACTGGTTGACTAAGGCCTAGACATCTAGAGCAAATGGTCTCTGACTAACCGGGATAAAGGCAAGACTACCCATGCCGGCGGACTTTCTACTCAATGCATCGGCCACCACATTGGCCTTACCTGGGTGATATAGGATAGTAACATCATAGTCCTTCAGCAACTCTAACTATCTCTGCTGGCGTAGATTCAACTCCTTTTGCTTGAACAAGTACTGTAGGCTTTTATGATCGGTGTACACCTCACATGTCACACCATATAGATAATGCCTCTAGATCTTTAAGGCATGAACCACTGCTGCTAACTCAAGATCATGAACTGGATAATTCTTCTCATGTATTTTTAACTGCCTCGAAGCATAAGCGATAACCTTACCATTCTGCATCAATACCGCTCCAAGCCCTGTACGAGATGCGTCACAATAAACTGTATAAGTCCCTGCACCCGTAGGTAGTATCAACACTGGTGCGGTAGTCAAGGCTGTCTTGAGCTTCTGGAAGCTCGCCTCACACTCCTCTGACCACTGGAACTGGGCACCCTTCTTGGTCAACCTGGTCATCGGGGCTGCA
Source organism: Nicotiana noctiflora (assembly GCA_032618575.1). Lineage (NCBI taxonomy): Eukaryota > Viridiplantae > Streptophyta > Magnoliopsida > Solanales > Solanaceae > Nicotiana > Nicotiana noctiflora. Next base: position 145,192 of record JASVEL010007091.1, on the reverse strand, counting down.
ATAGAAGAGAACCCCTCTACAAATCGACGGTAGTAACCTGCTAATCCCAAGAAACTCCGGATCTCAGTCATTGAAGTTGGTCAAGGCCAATTCTGGACTGCCTCAATCATCTTAGGGTCCACCTGAATACCTTCCACCGATACGATGTGGCCCAGAAATGCCACCGAACTCAACCAGAACTCACATTTCAAAAATTTGGCATATAGCTGATTATCCTTCAGAGTTTGAAGAACCACTCTTCCTGGCTACGGGAGTATACCAGGATGTCATCTATAAAGACTATCACGAACAGATCTAAGTAAGGCCTTAATACCTAATTCATCAACTCCATGAATGCTGATGGGACATTGGTCAACCCGAAGGACATGACCAAGAACTCATATTGCCCATATCTAGTGTGAAAGGCTGTCTTCGCCCTGATCTTCAGCTGATGGTAGCCTGACCTCAAGTCTATCTTTGAGAACACCCTCGCTCCCTGGAGCTGGTCAAACAAATCATCAATCCTCGATAGTGGATACTTATTCTTTATTGTCACTTTGTTAAATTGCCGGAAATCAATACACATCCGCATCGAGTCATCTTTCTTCTTCACAAACAACACAGGTGCTCCCCAGGGGGAAACACTGGGCCTGATAAAGCCCTTCTCAAGAAGGTCTTGCAACTGATCTTTCAACTCTTTTAACTCCGGCGGGGCCATACGATAGGGTGGAATAGAGATAGGTTGAGTGCCCGGTGCCAGATCAATAGAGAAATCAATATCCCTGTCGGGTGGCATGCTCGGCAGGTCTGAAGGGAAAACCTCAGGAAATTCCCGTACAATAGGGACTGACTCAATAAGAGGAACCTCTGCGCTGGAATCACGAACATAAGCCAGATAAGCTAGACACCCCTTCTCGACCATGCGTCGAGCCTTAACATAGGAAATAACAGTGCAAACGGAGTGGCTTGAGGTACCCTTCCACTCTAGTCGGGGTGATTCTGGCAAGGCCAAGGTCACGGTCTTGGCATGACAATCTAGGATAGCATGGTATGGGGACAACCAGTCCATCCCCAATATGACATCAAAATCCACCATGTCCAAAAGCAACAGATCAACACGGGTCTCAAGACCCCCAAAGATAACTACGCACGGATGATGTACCCGGTTGACTACAATGGAGTCGCCCACCGGTGTAGACACATAAACTGGAATATCTAGGCACAGTTAGATACGGCCAAGTATGGTGCAAAGTAGGAAGACACATATGAATATGTAGACCCAGCGTCAAATAATACTGAAGCACCTCTGCCACAAACAAGAATGATACCTGTAATCACGGCATATGATGCCTCCGCCTCTGGCCTGGCTGGTAAAGCATAGAATCGGGGATCAGCACCTCCCCTCTGAGCTACATCCCTAGGATGGTCATCAACTTGCTGACCTCTACCTCTGGCTGGACGATCTCTACCTTTACGGTCTCGACCTCCACCTCTATGATTTCTACCCCCGCCTCTAGCTGGCTGGGCAGGCTGAGGGTCAGCTGGGACCTGAATCATGGGACGAGGGCCCCGCTGCTGAGTGTTGCCCGTCGCTCGAGGGAAGAACCTGACAAGATGACCTGGATCACCACAACCGTAGCAACTCTTAGGCTGCTGGGGCCGCTGGCCCTGACGACCTGAATGGCCTCCACGAACACTCTGAAGAGGCTGGGCACTAATAGGAGACTGATCTGAATACTGCTCACGAAACTCACGATCACCTGGTCCACCCTGTGAAACCTGAAGGGCGGAATGGAAAGGCCTGGAAGACTGGCCCCTATCAAAAGATTCCCTGCCACTAGAAGAAGAACCACTAAATATGCAAAGATAAACATATATGTGTTTGATTAGAGGAACAAGCAATGTTCAAAGGTGTATATTATTTTACTAAGTATAAAACGGTGTGACTGTTGGTTGTTAAGTAAGAACCCAATGTGAGGCGGAATTGCAGCGTTAATTGAACGTGAATGCAAAAAGAGGCACTGTGTTCCATAAATATGGTAAGGCAAAATGAGTTATGCCTTTTATCATATGTTTTCAGTTAAGGCATAATTTCCATCTCAATAAGTGTAATGATCATGATAGCAGCCTTATGTTAAAATAATTGGATTTATTGATCATATTTACGTATAGAGATTGGAATAAACGAAATAGAGAATGAGCCAAGGGATGTGATCAACCGTTGTGGATGTTAACAAATGGCGTCGTGGTTTATCACGACAGAGATTATTTGGTGAACTTGTTTTCATCCTATAGTACGTTTTGAATAATCATTGTGATTTTTTACTCATGTTTCGAGATTAAAATTCGCATGATTTTCTACTCGTTCATTGAGATTAAAGTCTTTGTGACTTTCTACTCATTTGATGTAGTAAAGTAGAGACTACGATTTTTTACTTGTTTCAGATATTAAAATCTTAGTGGTTTTTTACTCCAATTTATTATTCGGTTTGAAGATTAAAAACTTCACCGTTTATTAAATTGGATTGTGTCACATATTATTCGGCTTGAAGATTTAAAACTTCACCATTTATTAGATCTAGTTGTATCAGATGTTAATCTGTTTGAAGATTAAAAACTTCACCGTTTATTAATACTGAATGTGTCAGATTGGTTTGAAGATTAAAAACTTCACCATTTATTGATTCTTACTCTGTTGTGACACAAACAACAATTCTTTGACTCTACAACGTAATAGGGATGGTGAATATGAATCTCCTTTTCAAGAAATATATTTGAAATGTGGTATTATTTATCAAACGATGACTTAGCGCAATCTAATGGAATTACGGAAAGAATGACTAGAACATCAAAAGAGATGATAAAATGTGTTGTTGTAAGTTCTAGTTTACCCCGGATCTTATGAAGAGAAGTTATTCTTACAGCTAACTGAATACTCAATTGAGTTTCCCATAACAAAACGCAATTCATTCATATGAGAAATGAATGAAAGGAAGCCCAACTTAAATATTTTAAGTGTAGGGGTGCTTAGCTAAAATGCAAGTTCCTAAAAAGGAACGTGAGTCGTCTAGTGAAAATCTAAGCGAACACGGAAAGAAGCAAAAGAAAGTACACATATTGGGGTAAATCTAAGACATAGTAAACGTCAAAGGACAACTACTTCCCTTGGATAGGATTTTCTAACATTCTTGTTGGAAAATGAGCCTCAAACGTTTAAAGAAGCATTGTCTTCTTCCGAAGCACAATATTGAAAAGAGGCTGCCAATAGTAAGATATAATCCATATTAAATAATCATACTTGGGAAAATGGTTGATCTTCCTCCAGAAAATAAACCATTGGATTCTAAGTGGATTTTCCAAAAGTAAAATGAAAGTTAATTGTACTATTGACAAATATAAGGCAAGATTAGTTGTCAAAAGAGTTTAGACAACGAGAAGGTCTTGTTTATTTTGATACATACTCACCGGTAACGATGATTACATCTACTCAGGTGTTAATAGCGTTAGCCGCGGTGTATGGCCTTGAAATACATCAGATAAAATTAAAGAATAATCTTCTTAAATGGAGATTTGGAGGAAGAAATTTATATGGAACGACCTGAAGGGTTCATGGTTCCCGAAAAAGAAATGAAGGTGTGTCGACTTGTTAAGTCACCCAAACAATAACATGCGAGATTTGACCAAATAATATTGTCAAATGGGTTCAAAAATTAATAAGTGTAAACAAATGTGTTTACATTAAGAATACTTCAAGTCATATAGTCATTATTTGATTATATGTAGATGATATGTTGATGAAATATTTAAAATGTGGGGGCTTTTAGCTTATGCATGACAAAAGCCAATGTTAGACGTAATATCAAAATGATATAGTTTTTTGAACCCCATTGATATAGTAGTTGGTAAATTCATAAGTTGTTTAGTTTTAATGAAGACTAGTTGATAGACTACTAATTCAGAAGTTGGTCACGTGCTTTTCTTGAAAGATCAATGCAAATTTATATTGTTTAGTTCTTTTATGAAATGATGTCACTTTGAAGGTTGTGACTTTTCATAGAAAGATACGTCTATACGTTTTGTATGGACATGACCGTTCATGAACGAATATATTAATACATTGGTATATAATGAGGTGAACCAACCAATGAACATGACCAAAATTCATTGCAAGTTGGATTTGTTTCATAAATGGAGGTGCTATAATTTGCATTTTATATAGACATATGAATAAACACCATACAAACGCTTGAAAATGACGGAATGTTGATAAATGTGTTAAAAAGTTGTGGTCACAACTGATGTCAATCATTCCAGCTGTTGTTATAATATACTATTACTACATTAAGTGTAGTCAACAATATGATATGCAATCGAAAGTCGAGACATATTATTCTACAACATAAGGAAATTTGCATTGAACGTTTCATGACAATGAAACGAGTTTTGAAATATACTCTAAATTATGTTTTACACTACAATAATTATCCCGCGATAATAGAGGGGTATAGTGATGAAAACTAGATCACCAGTTCAATCGATTCTAAACAGTCGACCGATGAGAGATGTATTGGAAATCGTCCAAACAAATGCGCATTCATCGCGCTACATTGGAGGCTGAGTTTATATCCTTAGACAACGCCGGTGAAAAAGCTGAATGGCTCCGAAATTTCTTGAAAGATATTCTATTTTCCCAATCTTTTGACATATATATGTATAGATTGTGATAGTCAAGCAACAATAGGAAAGGTTGGGAGCATTATGTATAACGAAAAGTCTCGTCACATAAGACGCAGACATAGAACCGTTAGACAACTACTTTCTAGTGGAATTATCACAATTGATTGTATAAAATCAAAGGATAATGTGGCAGATCAGCTTACAAAAGGCCTAACTAGAGAGGGAGTTGAGAAATCATCTAAGGGAATGAGATTATGGCCGAGGACAAGTCATCATGGCGGTAACTCTACCTAGAATTTTGGAGGTCCGAGATCTAGGTTCAAGGAGCAAACAAAGTTATGCATGACCGGTTCAACATTATCAAATATAATATTTTAGTCATTCTCGTGATGAAGACAATGTTCAGTAACAAGGATAAAATGTTAAGACATTTTTAATGGTTTCTAAGTTTGATACATGGTATATCAAATAGTGTATCTACGGGATAACACGTTTAGGAATCACCTATGTAAGTGTGAAGTGTAAGCCACTTCAAGGAGAATTCTATAAGGCCAATTCTCTATGCACTTATGAACCAGGTGGTGTTCATGGCTGAAACGAACACAACAATGAGAACCAAAGACAGTTAAGGGTTGATTGTGTGGCTTATAGTTGTCTAGGTATACACCAAAGCTCGACGGTTCAAAGATATCAATTCTACCGATTGACCGAGTATATCCGACATAAGTTCACTACGAAAAGTTCAAAGGGAAACCTACTTATCCGGATGCGATTAATCCTACTTGCGAATCACATAGTATGTTCATGTATGGTTTTCCACATATGCCCATTCCCCATTCATGTGGGGGATTGTTGCATTTTTATTAAAGGGTGTGAATGGGAAATGGAAGAGGCACCTTTTAGATTGCACCTCTCCATATCACCCTTCCTTTGTCTATAAATTTAGAGGCTTTGCCTTATTTTTTAGACATAAAAATCGAATGGAAAAAATCTGAAAATTTCTCCTCTCTTTTCTATATTGTTGCATTATTTTCAAATAAACATAAGTGTCAAGTATGATTTGCTCCGTCTATTGAGTTCGCTGAAATTCTGTAGTTTCGATTGCATGTATTGCAGAATAGTTATTCCTTTCTATCCTGAAAGGAATTAATCCAAAACCTTGGATAACAATGAAGGGATTAAATTCCTTAAGGACACACAAGCAACTTGTGGGCTCAGAATTATTAACTTTTCTGTTTTATTTATTAAACTAATGTTTATCTTCCTCTCTCATTTTCTGATTTCGAACACAAATTGACCAACATACTTTACAACTTTCTTTTTTTTGTCGAAACTACTTTACAACTTTCATCTTTAATGATTGTACATTGACTGCATATTTATCCTTATTCAGCCAATTAAATTTTCACACGTGGGCCGATGGCTTTTTTTGAGTTCAGGGTGCACCATAACTTTCGTACAACTGAGAAAGAGAAACTGTAAGGTAAGAAAGATTATATTCTATCAAAAGAAGGAAAAAAAATTACCAAGTATTTACTAAGTAATAGTGTAAGGCTTTAAAATTCAATTATTTCAATTTAACAAGCCATAATACGGTATTACTCTATTTAACCACTTATCATATTTAGAATTTATGCATTGATGATTCAAAAATTTTTAATTTATTTGATTCTAAATTAATGATTTATACCTATATATTAAATCTTAAGACAAATATAGAGTTTAAACCTAAGATACTGGGTCGGTCAAATATATGTTAATTTGGTTCGATGTTGCAAAAGTCTATATATAATAGTTTACAAAACTTAAATCATTATTAGTTGAGGAGCCAATTTCCTTTTATTAGAATAAAAATAAGATTATAAAATTTTACCAAATTTATAAATTTATACTTTATTTTATTTTATAGGACAATATTAAAGTGAATGTGAAATTTAAAAATAGAAAGAAAGTGTTTTCGCTCATAAGCAAATTAAGATATTTAACATGTCATATCTTTATATAAATTTGTACTATTAGGAAAAAAATGAAAGTTAATATTAAAGCCATTCAAATAATAATTAAGTGCTAATCTTTTATTAGATGGATTAAATAGAAGAAGAGTGTCAAGAAAAGCTTAATAACAACAACAACAACAACAACAACAACACAGTATAATCCCACTTAGGCCTCATTTGTTTGCACTTAATGGAGGTCTGAATCTTAATCATTCAGATCTTAGATATTAAGTGCGTTTGTTTTTAAACTCTGAATCTTAATTATTCAGGTCTTAATCATTAAGTGTGTTTGTTTTTTTAACTTCACAGCCACTTAATGGGTCTGAATAGGTCTGTATGATTAAGATCTATAACCGAGACTTAATTTCATTAAGATGCTATCATATATTCATTATTAACTGTGCCACCGTCTATCATTATCAACTACCACCATGCCACCATCATCACCATACTCAACCACCACCGCCGCCACCCCCCTAACCACCACCACCACCACCACGCTACCGTCATCCTCAATCATAGCCTCCATTATCGACAATCCCCACCACTTCGACCACCATCATTCCCATCCACAAAAACATTCATCTGCCTCAACTACCACAACATCAACTACCACAACTGACCACATCATCACCATCAATAACCACAATCGACACTGCCTATCATTACAACTTACCACCACCCATCCATCACCTTCCTCAATCACAACTACTACCACCACCTACCACCACCATCCTCAATCATAATCTCCACCCCTACCAATCACTACTAGCTACTAGCATGAACCACTATCATCAACCAAAACTACCACTAACCATCGCCTCTAGTTGGCATTCACCTGTTAGCCATCACCACAACAACTATCATATTATAAAAAATTATATATTTTATTGATAGAATATTAGATTCGTTAGTATTTCATTTGAATTTTATGTTTATTAATTTTCAAGTAAAGAAAAATTGTATACATTCAGATGTTAAAAATCAAATAGTCTTAATTATTTCTATTCAGATCTTGATACACATCTTAATATATTTAGATATGTATTCAGATTCGGATGTCTTAATCTTAATACACGTCTTGATATTCAGATATGTATTCAGATTCAGACGTTTTAATCTTTAAAAAAAGAAATGAGGCCTAAGTATATTTATTAAAAATATTACATTTTTGTGGGCCCAACTTTATATGGATGTCGTGGCCAAATAATGTCTAAATTATGACACATGGAAACATAATTTAAGAGCCATTTGATCTTGGAGAGACTCGAACTCACAACCTCTCGGTTGGAAGTGGGGGTTGCTTACCATCAGAGCAACCCCTCTTGTCCAAAAGCTTAATAACAATGAAAATTAAATTAGTATATGAAGGATCCTGGACCACCATTAATACTTGTGGCTGAGAAAATTAGTGGGTGGTGACGTGGCGACACCTTTAAATTAAAGGATATCAAATTCACAGTCTATAGAACGCCAACTGGTTTTGCTTCTAAACTTAGCATCAAGAAGAAGAAAAAGAAAGCAATCTTGAATCCACGTCACCTCGCCGGCGGCGACTCCACAACCACTGCTAGAAGAATTGAAGAGTTCGAATTTCTGAATTCTCCTTTTCGTTTTCTTTTTGGAAAATATGACGTGTGACTCAGAAATCAAGCTGTTCGGTAAGATATTTCCGATGGTCGTATCCGGCGAATATTCCGGCACCGGTAGGTCTACGATTGATAATCGGAGCAGCACTGGGTTTGATGTTGATCAATATTTAGAGGACAATAGAACAAGTAGTTCAGAGAATGATGAAGGAAGTGAGTCAATTGAGTACGAAAATCAAGCAGCTGACAAGGTACAGTTTCAAAAATTCAACTGTTTAATTTTGGTAATGGATTTCAATAGAAAGAATTACGTACTTCCTAATTTGAGATTTTGGTTATGAATTTTAAAAGCAAGTCCTCTTTGATGTTGAATTGGAAAATAGAAAACTAAAGCTAAGGGGGATTCAGAATTTTAAGACAATTGAGTTTGATATTTGTGCATCTAATACTCCTTTGTGGTTTGGTGTAAATTTACAATTTTTAAGGTATTTCAACTATATATGTGTAGTTTTGATAATAGACTTACTAAGTTCTAGATCTGTCACTGTTCAGTCTTCTTTTATAATGGAGTAATTGAGAATTCAAAACACCTAACTGGATGTTCCTGGGTCATAATTTATGTGTTTATTTAATTATGTTCCACCTTTACCTTATAAGTTGAATCGATGATTTTGGGGAAAAGTAAGCTACTCGGTACTTTGTGTTTACCCTTTTGGAGGACGAATCCTTTAGGAAAGGTTACAAACTTGTCTATGCTCACTATTTGTGATGATTTTTACCATTATGCGTGGTCGAGTTTAGCTCAAACTCTTTACTGCAGCTATCTAATTACAATTTTCACAAGAAGCTCATGAGTTACTTGAGCCGAGAGTTTATCGGAAACAACCTCTGTCGAGTTTGTTGTTGTTGTTGTTGTTGTTGTTGTTTTACAAGAAACTCATGGAGTTATATGTTTTTTGATTTTAGGACGATATTCATATAACAAGAGAACTCTGTGAAGACAAACTGGAGGAGGAAGATCAAAATCAGATGATGGAAATATCAGAAAATCCTAAGACTTCATCAGAATCAGAGAAAAGTCCTAAATCTCCTACTAATGAAGACCATCAAACAGTAAGATCTTCCGAGACTGAAAATGAACCAAATACAACAGATTCCCAGCAGACACTTCCGAAGAAGCCAGACAAAATTCTCCCTTGCCCTCGTTGCAATAGTACGGATACAAAATTCTGTTACTATAATAACAACAATGTCAATCAGCCTCGCCATTTCTGCAGGAGCTGCCAGAGGTACTGGACTGCCGGTGGTACCATGAGGAATCTCCCCGTGGGAGCTGGTCGTCGCAAGAACAAGAATCTTGCATCTCATTATCATCATATAAGTATCCCTGATGATGTATTACTAGCATCAAGAATTGAATCTCCAAATGGATTTCATCATCCAATGTTCAAACCAAATGGCACTGTTCTATCCTTTGGTCCTGAGTTACCACTGTGTGACTCTGTGGCCTCTGCTTTAGATCCAGCAGAGAGAAGGGCACCGAATGTGATTCCAAATGGTTTTTACAAACAGGAACACCGGAATTCTTCTTGCAAAGGTGGAGAAAATGGCGATGACTGCTCTAAGGGATCTTCCATCAGGACTTCAAATATGATGGTGGAAGGAGGTAACATCAAGCCACACGAGACAATTATGCGTAATACGAATGGCTTCCCGTCACCAGCTCCTTGCCTTCACGGAGTACCTTTCTTTTTTCCATGGAATGCTGCAGTTCCTATGTCAGCTATTTACCCCTTTGGATTCCCTATGCCATTTTACCCTGCACCTTATTGGAACTGCAGTGTGCCTCCTTGGAGTAATCCTTGGTTGAGTCAACCATCGCGAATGGAAAACGAGAAAGCATCAGGTTTGGATCCTAATTCACCTTTAGGAAAGCATTCAAGAGAAGGTGATGATCCTGAGGGCAACGAACCAGTCGAACAAAAGAGTTCAAAAAGGTCTATTTTGGTCCCAAAAACATTGCGGATTGATGATCCTGATGAAGCTGCAAAGAGTTCTATATGGTCAACACTTGGGATTAAATATGATTCTGCTAGCAGGGGAGGATTTTTCAAGGCCTTGCAGCCAAAAATTGATGACAAAGACCACAAAAACACTACATCTCCAGTGTTGCATGCTAACCCTGCTGCCTTATCTAGATCCCTCGTCCTCCAGGAGAGAACCTAAACGTGCTGATCTTATAAAACTCCAAAGAGTTCTTAACTGTCAACGTTTGGAGTTTAATACTTTTGATTCTGTTGGCTGAGGAGTTTCCAGGTCCTTGCAACCAAAAAGTTGTGACAATATCATAAAACCACAGCATATTCTATGTTGCATGCTAATCTTGCAGCCTTATCTATGTCCCTCAGCTTCAAGAAGTGAGCCTAAAATGATGCTCTCGAAAACTCTCCCGCTCAGCTCTCGCGAAAATAGTTAGCAGCTATCCTGTGTTTCCTGCCTGATGGACGATTAGAGTGCACAGATAACTTGCAGAGTTGAGAGGGTTGTAGAAAGTTTTGTTAATAGTTTTCCCTGTTAACACTAAGAGCAAGTGGCTGGCCTGGTTGTACTTTGTGTGTTTTCTACTGTACATACATTTACACAGCTAACAATAGAAGGGGAAGACAGATATTTTTTGGATGCACTAGGTGTAACATATTTGAATCTCAATGTTTGTAGAGCGCCGCTCCCTGTAAACATTTTTGTTGGTGGTTTAAATAACAATGAACCTTTCTTTTCAGATTTCTGAGGTCAAACTATAGTTTTGATGATCTTTAATGAATGTGCCATTTCTTCCTTTGTTTTCATAGTAGACATCGCAAGGACCTAAAAAATATCAACAGAAAGGCTTTTCAAAAGATCATTCTTATGGAAAAATAATAGCACAAATGCATTTATATAATACTAACTGCTAAGGTACATATCACAATTATTTTAGGATAGGCAACTTGGACTGAAGTAGAGTTGCATAGTGGCAAATGGATGTCAAATCCTCTTTCATCCTCTGAGATCCGAGCAATGGGCGGAGCTAGGGTTCCATGAATTCCCTTTGCCGCAAATTACATTATATACATGAGGTCAAATATTTTTTTGTATGTATATATATTAGTTGTTAAATTTCTTTAATTTCTTCGTGTGTGTTTACTTTTTCTATCTTTTGAATCCTTTTGGTATTGGCAGAAATTCTATTTCCGCCACAGCCTTTAAGGAATCTACAAAAAAGTAGTCAAGTACTATTCCTTTTCAAAGTCAAACAACTTGATAAAGGAAATGGAAAGATAATACTATAAGCCATTCTCCTTTCTTTTTTGTTCTTTTTCCAACCCCAAAAGCCAGTAGGAAGTGGCCAGCGAAGATAGATCACTTCAAATTCTTTTTATTCAGTTTTTTCGATTATATGGCATGTGAAATGTTAAACTGCTTCTCAATCTCAAATATCATATCAGAACCAAATAGATAGCCTGATACCTACTTGACCCTGGATTTTCAAGAATTCTTTATCTGATAATTAGACAATAAATGAATTAGCTGAATTAGTTGACAATCAATCAATTAATTACACTTTTTTTTTTTTTTACTTCAATCCCAAATTAAGTGGAATCACCCAATATCAAGGAAAAATGTTCATCTGATGTGGACATTTGAATATGGCCCGGTGGACAATTAGAATTGTCTGGTCAAAATTGCCTAAAGATAATTAACACGAAATGATATTACCAAAAGTATAGTTTGGCTGAGGTCAATTAATAACTAATAGGACTCATTGCCGAGCAGTTAATCATAGCCGAGGTCAAATATCAGAAGCGGAAGTAACGGCTAATTTAGTAGCAGGATCTTTAAGAGAATATTCCTTTATTATATTCTCAGTAGTTGTACTTTTAGGGTTAATTAAGGGTAAGGCGACACGGATTATTGGATACTATTATTACTAACGTGAATTACCAGGAAGAAATTACGCCGACTTTTGATGCACTCTCACAGAAAGAAGGATACAAGAAGACTATACTTTTTTTTCCTAATGGAAACATAATAAACTTTTCAACATTCTTTCCTCCAAACTTTCTACCAAGACTGGACTTCATTGAACTGTCTCTTTATATAGAAACTTGAATTTAACATTCATCTCATTATTCTGATTCAAAAATTTCCAAGGAAAAGGAACACAATTAGGCTATGGAGAAGAACTTTTCATTCTCAGCTCAGGCCAAGCAGGAAGCTGATGGACTCAATCATTTCAATTCAACTATCTTAAGTTGTTTGATTCTTGTTTTAGTAATCACATTTCAGGATTTCGTTCTTGTTTTTCTTCTTTATTTCGAGCCATTCTTTTGGTATTTACTCCATATAACAAGTCTGAAACTTCATCAAAGTCAAAAAATTGTGGCCTTGAAATTGTTATTGTTTAACCACAATATGGGACTTTGATTAAAACCAGAAAATAATAGAAAAATCGGGTTACTGATAATCAAGAGACCGAAAAATGTAATAGGCTTTCAATAATCAGAATGAACAGCGAAGTAAAATTGTACTTCAGTAGGCTTTCAACAGTTGATCGTATCTACAATTGGTAGAACTTCCTCCTTTTATAGCTGACTCTAGGTAGGAGAATGAAACCTAGGTTTTAATGACATAATTATGAGTAATAAATGATATTAAATAGGTCGTTACACAATCATCCTTAATAAATGCTAATTCTTCAACGTATCAGGTATTTAATGATTGAATTTGGACTTCTTTCTGCCTCCAGATCCATGCTTTAAATGCTTTTTCGACCTGTTGCCCTTGAATGCCTTGAATAGATACGGAATTCGTATCTATTTACTCTTGGTATCCTTTGTCTTTAGAATTTCGCTCCAACCTACTACAAACAGGTACGAGACTCGTAGTTGAATTACGTCCTGTGTCTAATTTGTCTTCTTGCATATTTTATTTATTCTCTTTCAGAATAATAACCTTTTGAATATTCCACGTGTCTTGCTACGTCAGAATTTTTTTTTTCCAATACAGATATTCCCCCCACTTTCCATTTATTTATCATTTAAATATTTGGAAAGTGGATTCTCATTAAAAAGGGAATTTTTGTCACAATAAATGCTATGTCAGTGTTGACGCTTCAATTGTCCCTTCCATTTAATGCATCACATACGTGTCACTTTTTCACTTGTTCCGCGGTTCTGCAGCCTTTTTCTTCCCTGTTGACAAAGTGATGGTTACCTTTATTATAGGCGTTTCATCATTACTTTTCCTATTTCACCAGTTGCTTTCCATATACTCCTTCGATTTCTTCTTCTTTAGTTATCCTTTTCACCAAGTGACTCCTCACTTCTTCCTTCTATTTTTCTTTTGTAACAACTTGTTAAATAATGGCATCTTCACATTCTAACCCTAGAAAAGTTCCAATTCTCAACCAATTTCCCAATGCTCCTGCAAGACATAGAAGAGGTGGAGCAAATGTCCCTCGCGGTACAAGATCAACACGAGGTGGCATATCTGGTTCTACCATCCCTTCTATTTTTGATACTTTTTCTAAAAGATCTTTATCTACCAAATCTTCTTCTAAAGGAAAAGAACCTGTTGAACCCCTTCAGGAACCAACGGTAGAAGAAATTGTACAGTCAGATCTTTCTTTTGAGCATGACAAAGAATCTCTTTGTGAGCAAATGCTTAAATTGGAAAAAGTTGATAAATACCCCTCTTTAATTACTAAACCATTCATCCCCATCGTCCGAAAAGATTGTCGTTGGAAATATAGTACTCCCATAGTTATTCTCAACCCTAATCAGAGAATTTCTTCTTATAGACCCAGTTTTTCTTGTCTTTATACTTACCCTTTCACTTTGGATTTTACTCATGCTATTGACCCATTCATTCTCGAATTTTGCCGTTTCTTTAAAATCTGCTTAGCTCAAATTGGTCCCCTAGTATGGAGAGCATTGGCATGCTTAAGGTTCTTATCAACCAGAGCGGATGTGGATTTTACTTTTTCTCATCTGATTCACCTCTACTATCCCAAACTCTTTCGTAATGGAGTCTTTTCACTGTCTGCTAGAGGTAAAAGGGTTTTGATAAATCCTGAGGATATCAATGACCGTGGTTGGTACACGCGGTTCGTAAGTGTTCCCACCATTGATTTGGTGGGTAGGTCAAACATGCCTTTTCCGAAGAAGTGGAATATGACACGTAAGTATTTTATTTCTTACCGTGTCTATTTTTGATATTTTGACCTTTTATCTTTAAAGCATTTTTGTTCTGCTTTTTGATAGCTACCATGGGAGATGTTGAACTCGTCCCTGGCTTCCGTGCTTGGGTAGATTCTATTCTGAAGTCCGCACCTATGGAAGCATATACTTGGAAATCAATTTCTATTAAGCACGGCTGGAGAGTTAAAACTCATGGTATACATTTAGTATTATTTTTGTATAGAGTAAATTTTCTCTTTTTTGTATATCCACTCTTATATCCTTCTTTTTATCAGGATTTGCCAATCGAGGGATGTCAACTGAAGTAGCTACAACCCTTAGAACTTCTTCCAATGCTCCCTTACCTCTAGGGAGGACACGGAATATTCTTATAAAGAGAAAATCATTGGAAGAAGATTCTGATGTTGAAGAAGATGATGATACCCCTTTGGCAGCTCGTCCTAGGTTTAGGAGGCGTGTGATAGTTTTTGAAGATGATATTGAAGCTTCTCCTGCTCGTACCTCCGAGCCTGTTAATATTATATCTGATGAAGAAACTATCCCGAATGATACTCCTGAGTCCACTCAATGCCTTTTCATTGAAGGCTTTGAGGGTGGTAATTTTAGTCCAGTTTTAGAGGAAACCCCTCTTTCAACTTTTGTTTCTATTTCTCCTGTTTCTCCTATCACTTTAAGTGTTACTCCGGCTACCACTTCCATTCCTATTTCCTTACCAACCTCTGCCCCCGTACCTATTTCAACATTTATTAATACTGTTGTTTTCACCTCCTCTACCGTACCTCCTTTTGTAGTTCCTTCTTCTTCTATCAGTCATGTAGAAGAAAGCTCTAGCAATAGAAGCATGGCTATGAGGAGTGTTACACTTGAAGTTTCGGCTAACAAAAGTCTTTTGAGGAAATCAGGTGGGGCAAATGTTTGGCTTGAACCCTTATTCGGGGAAGTAGAGAAGAGGAAAATGGACAGTCATAACTGTTTGATTTTAATGAATGACATAGTTCATAGTACTTTGAAGGTATTTTTCTTTCCACCTCCATTTTTAATAAAAATTTTCTTTTTAATTTCTACTTATATTTACCACCCTTTTTATTTTTTACAGGCTAATCTTATAGGCACGGAACTTATGGGAAGAATTTCTCTTTTGGAAAAGAAAGCTCGTGAAATTGACCGAGCGATTCTTAAAGCTGAAAAGAAGGCTAGGGAAGCCAACATTAAAGCAAACAGTTGGCAAGAGCAACTGAATGATGCTCAAAAAAAGATTAAGGATTTACAAGAGAGCAATCACAACTTGAAGCAACAAAAACAAACTTTATCTTGTGAATTAGAAGGGGTCAATGCTTCTTTCAATAAGGTGGAGAAGGAAAAAGAACGCCAGGAATGTACTTTTTCTGAGCAATTATCTAAGTTAAATGAGGAGATGAGAGAACTTAAAGTTCTGTTAAGCAAGAAAGAAGAATATGCGGGAGAGTTAGTAAAGAACTTATCTCAGGCTCAAGCTGATTTGCAAGCTTCTTCTGATAAGGCACGTGCCTTAGAAGACTCTCGTGCCTCCCTTGAAGCCTCCCTTAGTTCAACTTTGAATGAAAATCAATCATTGAAAAATGATCTTACCTTGTGGAAAAAGGACTATGCTCTCTCCGAGGACAGTTTTGATGCGGAGGTGAGCTGGACTTTCCTGAATTCTCGCCGTGATGCTTTAACGGTGGCTAGTCAAGAAGGTTTTGATTTGCAATCAGAGTTAAACAAGGTCCTAAAGACCATTGAGATGACTGAACAACCACTTGATTTTCCTTCTCCCCCAGATGATACCATCGTTGCTGATGATGCCCCCAATGATGGAGTTGCTTCTATTGAAGTTGACAATATTGTAAACCAAGCCCCCGAGGAACAGCTAGCAAAAATTGAGGCTCTCGTGGCTCCTACTTCTCTTAACAGTCCTAATATCCCAACTGTTGCTACTCCCTTAGAAGTTGACTCCGTGCCTGTAATTTCTTCATATAAGGAAGTTATCCCAACAGCTTCGAAAAAACCAACTCCTTCAAAAGCGAGTTGAGAATTAGCTTTTGAACTAGTCCCTAGTTTACATTAATGGGGGGTTTGTAAAGATTTTTCTACTTTAGAAAGACTTATTGTTGAATCTTTTTTAAGTCAAGAAGTTTTATAAGTACTTCTTTGAATGTTATTCTTGCCTATTTTCTTATTTAGGACTTATAGAATAATTTAGCATTTTTATTGTTTATATTATTCTTGCCTATTTTCTTGTTTAGGACTTATAGAATAATTATTTTTGAAAATGCTTTATGATTCATCTCATGGAATATTAACATGTGGTTTAAAAAAGAGAGAGCCCTTTTGTGTATATCGACACTTAATGAAGAAGACGTCTCAACTTCATAATGGTGTTATAATACGATGAAAAAAATAGGAAGCACATGTTTTTTGTATAAAATAACTTGAACAAGTTTTTATTAATGAACTTGAGCAAATTTTCGAATAATACATGTGTTGCGGTACGTCAATAACTTTCTCGTAACTGTTTGTCATGTAAGAGATTTCTTAATATAAAATACACAAGGTTTTCTTTTACAACCTGTCTTAGCACATAGCTATAATCCTATCTTTATATATTTAGAAAGGGTTTGAAAAATGTTTACAACATTGAAAATGTTTTTTGTAAAGTAACGTAGTTATTCATAGCTGAATCTTGATATATCACACTTTGTAGCTGAATTTGATCCGCTTTTACTTGAACTCCCGTGTCTCTTTTCCTTTATAGACCCGCGTCTTATTTTTCTATACGAGGCTATATATACTGTATAGTCCCCCAAGTGTTTGAGCGTTGAAGAAATGAATCCTTGAACACTTGGCTATTGCTCCTATGCTAGTCCTTTTCCTGAAACAGAAAATATGTGGGACTCGAAGGTACAATTTTAGATGAAGACTTCCTACACGTATGTACTTCCATCAGATTGATATAACCCTAGTCTTAGAATTTAAGAGTATTGTACTTTGCCATGCAGGTTGTGTTTCATCATTTGGCACGGGTTAGGGATTTTGCCTAGCATCTAAAATCTTAAAAAATTAAAAGAAAAATAATTCGGCCTGAAGATACCTGAACATGTCCACTTTCTTTTAAAGCAATATTTTTTCGAGCATAAAGTCCCCAGTTTTGATGAGCCTGGGATTTTATTCCCTTTGTTCTAACCTAGCCATTACAATCCCCAAAATAATATGACAAACTTTGAGAGTTGTTTTTGACCATAATCTGGTTTATTCCAAGTTACTGTTCCAAATTTTTTTTATATATGAATTATGAAAAAATAATTTTTATGATTGTGGATAAAATATCACGTATATCAAACATAGGAGATTGTTTACTCGAACTTAGAGAATGTTTACTACAGTTTTCGATAACAATAAATGGATAGCTTTTCACGTACCTTTGATCCTTCCAAGTTGACCCAATTTCTGAATTTTCCTCTTGCCTGCCTTCCTTACTTTTTATGGTTATGCAAGATGGACATTCGGTGTTGTCCTCGTAATTTTAGCATGAGGCCAAGCAAAATAGTCTTCATTAGTTTTTAACAATTCAATTAACTTACCTCTCGTATCTGAACTTAAATTAGCTCCCACATGGATTATTCATTCAGACCACTGTTCAAGTAATATCACATGTTCGAACTCCTTGGTTGATCTTTCGTTACCTTCTCCTTCCTCTTGATTACTTGGGTGTTGATCCGTATTTCCTTCGATGTTTTATACAATTGACGCTACAGGACATATATTTTTCTCTATGAATTTGGCGGACTCCCCATGGTGTTGGGAATTTCATGACTTGATGAAGGGTTGATGGGACAATGCCCATCTCATGAATTCATGGTCTTCCCATGATTATATTATACGCCATTTCCACGTCTACTACCTGAAATTTGGTATCTTTCTCAATACCCTCTGTAAAATTGTTAAGTTTACCTCTCATTTAGTTACTATGATGGAGTTATTGAATCCTGATAAAGTATGCGCCTTTGGAATCATCTTATCCTCCATTTGCATCTCCGGTAACACCTTTAGTAGGATGATATTTGCTGAACTTCCCGGATCAATCAAAACTCTTTTTTATTTTAAAATCACGTATTAGTAAGGATATTACTAGTGCATCATTATGAGGGGCGATCACTCCTTTCATGTCTGCATCATCATAAGCGATAACTTCACCTTCTAGCGTCTGGCGTGTATGTTTCTCAGGCATAACTGGGAGTTTGGAAACTTTTTTGGAAGCAGGATATACTACCTCATATATACCTTCCCCCCCCCCCCCACTTATAACATTCACGGTTCTCATGGGTGACGGGGGTTTTGGCGGTTCTTGTCTATTTTTCATGTAAGCCCGCTTTCCTTTCTCACTGAATAACTCCGTGAGATAGCCATGTTTCAATAGATAATCTACTTAACTCTGTAAAAATTGGCATTCTGATGTCTTATGCCCGTGATCATTATGAAATTCACACCAATGATTTGGATTGTGTTTGTTTGGGTTTTAGCACATCTCCCTCGGCCATCGTAGCTTATCCCCCATGCCTCGCAAAACAGCTACGAGCTCGGAGTTGGTACATTGAAATTGTATCCACCAAATTTTGCCTTCAAACTTCCATCTTCATCAAATGGCTCTTTCTTGTTTCTATTATTTCTAAATCTTGAGGAAGAACCGAATTCCCTTCCCCTCGAGTTTTGATCATATCGCTGATTTTCTTGTTTCGTTCTTGAATCTTTTACTAAAGGGCCCAGATATGGATCATATCTATTCTTACTTGATCCCTTTTCGTTTCGGATCTCTGGACCTGCTCCTTTCACCATGGAAATGTTGGAGTACGGTATCTTCTTCAATTCTGAGTTTTGTGCTATACCTATTACAAATATCATTCCATGTAGTTGCAGGAAATTCACTAAGACTTTCCTTAGGCTTTCTTGTAGCCTCAGAGCTTTTGACATTCAAATTACTCGTGAAAGCTATTGCAACCCAATTATCTAGTACCCGAGTTAAAGTCATTCGTTCTCGTTGAAACCTATCAACAAAGTCTCTGAGTAACACCGTGTCTGATTGTTCAATTTTGAAAATGTCCTCCATCCTTTTTTCAACTTTTCGCGCTCCTGAGTGCGCTTTTATAAAAGAATCTGCAAGCTCAGCAAAAGAATTAATAGAATTTTCAGGTAAGAGAGAATACCTGGTTAATGCTCCCTTTGTAAGTGTCTCTCCAAATTTTTTGACCAAAACATATTTGATTTCCTGTTTGGTTAAATCGTTCCCCTTAACGCCCGTAGTAAATGCAGTCATATGATCTCGAGGGTCGGTTGTACCGTCATATTTTGAAATATCGGGCATTTTAAATTTCTTTGGAATAGGAAGAGGAGCTGCACTTGACTTTTAAGGTTGTTGAGAATATTTATCCGCATCAATCCCTTTAATTACTGGAGGAATTCCCGGTATTTGCTCGATCCGTTCGCTTTGCTCCTTGAGTTGCGCCTGCAAGGTTAGTATCATATTTTGTAAAGAAGAGTTATCTGCATTACCTGTATCCATTTCTCGTGGTCCACTAGGGGATTCCTCGTTTGTGTTATCCAGACCAGAACGAGGATTCTCCAGTGTATTATTATTAGGGGTAGGAGTATGTGGCAAAGAAGACAACCGGCTAACTAAAGTTTGGAGAGCTTGATTGACTCGCGCATCGATTATCCTTTGAAGAGCTTGTTCTGTCCCTTCAAGGTGCTCTCACTGCTCTTGTTCATCTGACAGAGGTACAGGAGTACCTTCACGAGACTAGCGTGGAGAAGCTTGAGGGGAAATAATTATATTATCATTGTTCAAATCCCGTTGAACATGAGGGATCTGGTTTTCAGCAACATTGTTGTTGTTGTTGTTGTTGGTGTTGATGTTGTTCGAAATGATGTTAACTACAAGTAAAGTGTGAAAATTTAGAAAGAATAGATTATCAGATTCCCGGTAATGGAACCAATTTGCTTAACCAAAATATGGAACATTGATTAAAACCAGAAAATAATAGAAAAATCGGGTTACTGACAATCAAGAGACCGAAAAATGTAATAGGCTTTCAATAATCAGAATGAACTGTAAAGTAAAATTGTATTTCAGTAGGCTTTCAATAGTTGATCGTGTCTACAATTGGTATAACTTCCTCCTTTTATAGCTGACTCTAGGTAGGAGAATGAAACCTAGATTTTAATGACATAATTATGAGTAATAAATGATATTAAATAGGCCGTTACACAATCATTCTTAATAAATGCTAATTCTTCAACGTATCAAATATTTTAATGATTGAATTTGGACTTCTTTCTGCCTCCAGATCCATGCTTTTTTGACTCGTTGCCTTTGAATGTCTTGAATAGATACGGAACTCGTATCTATTTGCTCTTGGTATCCTTTGTCTTTAGAATTTCGCTCAAACCTACTACAAATAGGTACGAGACTCGTAGTTGAAATACGTCCCGTGTCTAATTTGTCTTCTTGCATCTTTTATTTATTCTATTTCAGAAAAATAACCTTTTAAATATTCCACGTGTCTTGCCACGTCAGAAATTTTTTTTATCCTAATATATATCAGAAGCGGAAGTAACAACTAATTTAGTTGTAGGATCTTTAAAAGAATATTCCTTTATTATATTCTCAGTAGTTGTACTTTTAGGGTTAATTAATGGTAAGGCGACACATATTATTGGATACTATTATTACAAAAATGAATTACCAAGAAGAAATTACTCCAACTTTTGATGCACTCTCACACAAAGAAGAATACAAGAAAACTATACTTTTTTTTCCTAATGGAAACTTAATAAATTTTTCAACATTCTTTCCTCCAGACTTTCTTCCAAAACTGGACTTCATTGAATTGTCTCTTTATATAGAAACTTGAATTCAACATTCATCTCACTATTTTGATTCAAACATTTCCAAGGAAAAGAAACACAATTAGGCTATGGAGAAGATCTTTTCATTCTCAGCTCAGACCAAGCAGGTAGCTAATGGACTCAATCATTTCAACTCAACTATCTTAACTTGTTTGATTCTTGTTTTAGTAATCACATTTCAGGATTTTCGTTCTTGTTTTCTTCTTTATTTCGAGCCATTCTTTTGGTATTTACTCCATATAACAAGTCTGAAACTTCATCAAAGTCAAAAAATTGTGGCCCTGAAATTGTTACTATTTAACCAAAATATGGAACTTTGATTAAAATCAAAAAACAATAGAAAAATCAGGTTACTGATAATCAAGAGACCGAAAAATGTAATAGGCTGTCAATAATCAGAATGAACACCAAAGTAAAATTGTATTTCAATAGGCTTTCAACAGTTGATCGTGTCTACAATTGGTAGAACTTCCTCCTTTTATAGCTGACTCTAGGTAGGAGAATGAAACCTAGGTTTTAATGATATAATTATGAGTAATAAATGACATTAAATAGGTCGTTGCACAATCATTCTTAATAAATGCTAATTCTTCAACGTATCAGGTATTTAATGATTGAATTTGGACTTCTTTCTGCATCCAGATCCATGCTTTAAATGCTTTATTCACCCGTTGCCTTTGAATGCCTTGAATAGATATGGAACTCGTATCTATTTGCTCTTGGTATCCTTTATCTTTAGAATTTTGCTCCAACCTACTACAAACAGGTATGCGACTCGTAGTTGAATTATGTCCCGTGTCTAATTTGTCTTCTTGCATCTTTTATTTATTTTCTTTCAGAATAATAACCTTTTGAATATTCCATGTATCTTGCCACGTCAGAAAAAAACCTTTTTCCTAATACATATAAGAAGCGGAAGTAACTGCTAATTTAGTAGCAGGATCATTAAGAGAATATTCCTTTATTATATTCTCAGTAGTTGTACTTTTAGCGTTAATTAAGGGTAAGGCGAAACGGATTATTGGATACTATTATTACTAACGTGAATTACCAGGAAGAAATTACGCCGACTTTTGATGCACACTCACACAAAGAAGAATACAAGAAAACTATACTTTTTTTTCCTAATGGAAACTTAATAAACTTTTCAACATTCTTTCCTCCAGACTTTCCACCAAGACTGGACTTCATTGAACTGTCTCTTTATATAGAAACTTGAATTCAACATTCATCTCACTATTTTGATTCAAAAATTTCCAAGGAAAAAGATTACAATTAGGCTATGGAGAAGATCTTTTCATTCTCAGCTCAGGCCAAACAGGTAGCTGATGGACTCAATCATTTCAATTCAACTATCTTAAGTTGTTTGATTCTTGTTTTAGTAATCACATTTCAGGATTTTCGTTCTTGATTTTCTTCTTTATTTCGAGCCATTCTTTTGGTATTTACTCCATATAACAAGTCTGAAACTTCATCAAAGTCAAAAAATTGTGGCCTTGAAATTGTTATTGTTTAACCACAATATGGGACTTTGATTAAAACCAGAAAATAATAGAAAAATCGGGTTACTGATAATCAAGAGACCGAAAAATGTAATAGGCTTTCAATAATCAGAATGAACAGCGAAGTAAAATTGTATTTCAGTAGGCTTTCAATAGTTGATCGTGTCTACAATTGGTAGAACTTCCTCCTTTTATAACTGACTCTAGGTAGGAGAATGAAACCTAGGTTTTAATGACATAATTCTAAGTAATAAATGACATTAAATAGGTCGTTACACAATCATTCTTAATAAATGCTAATTCTTTAACGTATCAGGTATTTAATGATTGAATTTGGAGTTTCTTTCTGCCTCCAGATTCATGCTTTAAATGTTTTTTTGACCCGTTGCCTTTGAATGACTTGAATAGACACGGAACTCGTATCCATTTGCTCTTGGTATCCTTTGTCTTTAGAATTTCGTTCCAACCTACTACAAATTGGTACGAGACTCGTAGTTGAATTGCGTCCCGTGTCTAATTTGTCTTCTTGCATCTTTTGTTTATTCTCTTTCAAAATAATAACCTTTTGAATATTCCACGTATCTTGCCACGTCAGGAAAAAAGCTTTTTTCCCAATACAGTTACTACTAATAATGATGCATTATTGAAGGAAGATTTTGAGATAATATTTGATACACTAGTGAGTTTTTGCAACTCAAATGGGGATGAATTTGATAAGGTTCGATTGGCTGAGGTTTTCGATTCGTTCGACGAAACAGAGCGTAGTTTAGAAGAAGTTTAAGAAGCTTTTGATATGTTTGATGAGAATGGAGATGGCTATATTGATGCAAATGAACTAAAGAAAGTCATTTGCAAGATGGGTTTCCTGGAATTTTCATTTGAAGATTGCCAGAGAATGATTGTGCCCTTTGATGAAAACACAAATGGAAAAATTGAATTTGGTGAATTTCTAAAGCTCATGGAGCAAAGTATCACAGGTCACAGGTTCGAGCCGTGGAAACCTCTTGCAGAAATACAGGGTAAAGTTGCGTATAATAAACTTTTGTGGTCCGGACCTTCCTGAATAGCAGGAGGTTAGTGTACCAGACAGCCGGCTGATAGATCATGTTGTTTTGATTATCTAGCAGAGTTAATATAGTACATTAGTAAGAACTGCAAATTATAGTTGTTCTGTACAGTAGAGGTCCATTGTTTAAAAATAAATCTCTCTGTTTTACTTTTCATTAAAAAAATTACTAACTCAATGACTACAAGGTAAGAATAGCTTCACTCCAATGTCAATATGGTTCTTTAGTTGGCGAATGTTTGGATAATGGTATTGTGCCATGGGTCTGAGAGGTGCTGCAACAAGTTGTCAAATGCTCCCTTTCCTGTCACATTGTGCTGCACTATAAATCCTAAAAATGCCAACATTGCCAATCTCCCTGCAATTCCAACCATAATATTAAGTTGATTCTACAATGCATAAAGAAGCTTTTAACTTATCTACGCCAACAATCTACAAAAATAATACTATGACCAGTGAGTGAGGAAAGCAAGATTTTCACTAAGGAGATTCAAAAAAAATAAAAATAAAAAAATACATAAAGAAGCTAAGAAGATTCAACATATATATATATATATATATATATATATATATATATATATATATATATATATATATATATATATATATATATATATATCCACCTTATATACACAATATAATTTCTGGGTGAAAGGTATTCGGCTAAATCCCTTTTCGTCCAACTAGCAAGTTATCAGCCTAAATTTCAAGTTACTACTCGCATTTATTATGAACAGTTATTTGTATGCCTTACAATGCATAAAAGTTAAACTCGATAAAGAAAACCACCAAAGGGGAAGCCCGGTGCGCTAAGCTTACGCTAGGGCGGGGTCCGGGGAACGGCTGAGAATCACAAGGGTTTTATTGTACGCAGCCTTATGCTACATTTATACAAGTGACTATTTTCACGGCTCGAACCCGTGACCAGGAGCAATAACTTTACCAATTACGCCATCGATTAATAAAACCAGTAAGCTGTGTTAATTAGGGACTTACCATTAGCAATTTCCTTTTCCTTAGCTTCCAATGTGGGAGCAAAGTTGAGTGGGTTGAAAATACCTCCAGGGTAACCAACTTCATTAGGAGGCAAACTATAGCTCTTGAAAATAGGATCTTGATTCACACTTCCAGGGTTCTTAATGTCTTGCCAACGTCGAATTTCGACGTAGTGAAACAATATGAACTCGATCACGAACAGAGTTGATGAAGATGCAAAGTAGTCAGATTTTCCAGCATCATACCATTTTGGTACGTTAAGGAGTCCAGCACTGGTGAGAACCTCAGGCAGTAGCATTCCAGCAACACCCAACATTGCCCATCGACCGTTCACTAGCTCGGCTTGAACGAACCATTTCAAGTTCTCTGGATCCTCAGCGAGTCCCAATGGATCGAAACCATTGTCACCAGCCAGTCTACAACAATTACGTATAGTAGGTGGTGTTTAGTCCGCAGTATGTTTTAGCTAATATTTCACATTTGCAGTTCATTCATTCATATCTCAAGTTGAACCAATGTAATGAATTTTGATTCCCATCTAAATATTCTTATATATTAATTCAGTGAATTTCTTAATATAAATATAGAGTGGTGACAAAAGTTACTGGGTTCGTTGGATCTGTAACTCATACAATACATATGCCTTGAACTCAATACTATAATAATCTTAATTGTGTTCCTGAACCTAATCATGAATCCTTAAAGATTATGTTTTGTATATATGTATTGTATACATACAATATACAAATTATATACACTTTCTGGCTAGCCCTTAAAGTAAAGTTAAAAATCCACCACATAATGTCAAAGAAAAATATGATGTTGAATGTACGTGCATACATACCTGCCATCAAGATAAGTAGGAGAGGTTAAGCCTGGAAGCCATTCACCTTTCTTAGCTTCAACTTTAAATGAGGTGTAAGATGAAGAAGTTGAGGGTTTAAAAAACACCTCCCTATTTAGTTTACCAGATGCTCCACTGAGGAACCTTGTCTTGGCGGCGGATGGCCGGAAGACGGCGGCGGAGGCTTGCGATGTGACGGTGGCCATTTGGGAGTTATCAAGAAAATGGAATGCGAGTTTAGGCGAGCTAAAAGAAATTGTATCTTTTGTGTATGATTTTTCTATTCGACTGGTATTTATTATGGCCTTTGGTTCAATGTTGGAAACTGAAAAGTTGGTATGCAATATTTTTGGAACTCAACGGCTGGGATTGGGTTGTGAATTTGAGAGTAGCCAATGAGAACAAATGCCTCTTATCCTTATCTTTGAGGAATCTATTCCTTAATTTCTGTTGCTATAGAGATATATTAGGGAACCCAAATATTTGCCAATACTTAAGTCATTTTTTAATTTTTTTTTCTTGTGGTCCAAAATAAGTGATTTTTTTAGATTTGAAGAATGAATTAATTATTTTTTTTCTATATTGACTTGAAGTAAATAGTGTTGGAATATGTGTTAGGAGTATTTATGTGAGACAGTAAAAGGTTAATATGGTGAATTCCATTGTTAATTAATGCTAAAAGGTATATTTCTTAATCTTTGTGAAAACATCCAAAAAAATTATTTATTTTGAATAGGAGGGAGTAACACAATAAAGAAACAACAACAACCACCCAATATACTCACACTTAGTGGGGTCTGGGGAGGGTAGCGCACACCTTACCCCTACCCTAGGGAAGATATGCTATTTCCAAATAGACCCTCGACATCCTTCCCTATAAGAACTTCCTACATTGCTTTTGGAGAGACTCAAACTTACGACCTCTTGATTGGAAGCGGAGGTTGATTATAATCAGAACAACCTCTTCTTAACACATTAAAGAAATGGAAAGGAAAATGGAGATCGTGGTCTTGCCAAATGGAATCCTTCATCTCCAATTAGGATGTGACACATAGTTCACTCTGGGTTGAAGATGCCACATTGGTAGAATTCAGGAGATAGAAATGTATCTGCTTATTTTTCTTTTTTTGTTGGTCGAAAATACTGTAACTGGTTGTATTCTGTAGTGTTGCATGGATTTGGATTTAGTTGTCGTTTGGTAGTTGATTGCATTAACCACATAATTAGACCATAAGTTTCGCATAAATAGTACTACTATGTTTAAGTAGTCTCATAGGAAAATATCATACCGGGATAATTTATGCAAAAGTTGGTTAACAATATTAAATTATGCATTGTTAGTACACGCATCAACGAAAATATGTGTATTGCATATATACCATATATTACGAAATAACAATACATCGATAAGAGTAACAAACAACAATAAACCCATTAATATCTCGATAGGTAGAGTCTGAGGAAGGTAATTTGCATACAGACCTTATTAGGGCTATTCATTCGGATCAGATATCCGAACTTCGAACAGATCCATTCAATTTCGAATTTCAGATTGGATCGAATTTCGGATTATGATTATTAAAATTTTGAATTTCGGATCAGATTCGGATTGACATATTTTAATGCGATCCGATTTGAAATTCAAAATTATTAGGGCATGCATAAACACTACACTTTAATTTCGAATAATCGGTACTTCTTTTACATCTTCCTCCAAGTTATTACCTTTACAATTGATAGATTTTGCTATATTGGCACCATAGTACTCGCATAATTGCATAAATATGAATTTTTCTTAATGTATTATCTCTTTTACAAAGAAAATATACATATTGGTTTGCAACTTTGAGGCATAATAATACGATCCGAAATCTGATCCGATCCAAACTTTATCATCCGATCCGATATAATTCGGATCGGATTTGGATTGCATTTCGTAGAATTCGAATCTAAAATGTGCTAAATCCGATCCGATCCTATCCGATCTAATCTGTGCACATCTCTAGACCTTACCCCTACGTTACGTAAGTAGAGAAATTGTTTTCAATAGACCATCGGCTCAGGATATTTGTATAAGAGTACAAAAAAAAAACAAATTTGTACATTTCCACATTCCTTAAAGTAGACAATCCACACATATCAATTTCTATATTTACACAATAAACGACCTTATTCTTCATCATTTAATGATATAAAAAATCCATTTATTATGCATAAATTATTTAACATGATCACAATGAAACATGACAAAAATGGTGTAGGGCAGCCACTATTTAATGTGTTATTTATTTTGTATCCAACAATTTTAATGTTGAGCAAGGATAGCCACTATTTTATTAAAATTGATACAAAAAGATATTTTTACCCATTCTTCTATCTTTTTTCTTTCCCGAATTCTCGTGCCTCTCTCGCTTTATTAAAACCCTTTATCAAAGGTTCAAAACATTCGCTTCTCTGTAGAACTTTATCTAGTTACTTCTCTACCTACATGCAATAATCTTTTTCATCTTCTCTGCATTTGAAACATTAAATTTCATTCTTGGAGGGAAGTTAAGCCAAATCACAAGAGGAATTTTAGTACCGAAGATTGCACCTGTGTCAGCATGTTTTTTTAATCCCGAGCTCATGTACTTTGTCCAACTTCATCTGTACTTCTTAGTCATCTTCACTGCGGTGAACTTGCCAATGCTTTTTGTGAATCGAATTGTATGTTTTCTATTTTGCTTTTATGCATTTTTCTTTTTGTATATCTCTAAATCAACGATAACATTGGGTCATAAATGTTGTGTTTGTGATCAAGTATTTGTGTCTTAGCAGTAAAAGTAAAAATGTCCAAAATAATGATTATAACTTAATTTGCTAAGGAATAAGAAGTGGATTTTTTGAGATAGTTATCCAGAACCTTTTGGCATTAAATTGTGTTTGTGGTTCATTCAGTATATTGATTATATATGCTATCAAAGTAGTTCAGTCATTGAGAATTTTGAATTTGTATGCTAAATATTTTTAGGAATTTTGCTAAATCCTTATATTCTTAACCGTGCTTCTATTAAAGATGCATCTAAGGTCCTAAGTTTTAGTTTTTTAGTTTAATTATTAAGAACATTTCAAAAAATAGTCCTAATATTTACCTTCTATTTCCTTCTTTGTAGTGTGCTAATGGAAAAAGATCGTGTTTTCGAGTTTGAAGATTGGCGTAATTTGACGGGTTATTGAAAAGGAGATTCTCAGTATAAGGAAACACTAAGATTCTTGTCGAACATACAATAGAAGAATTTGAGAAATGGTATTTTCAATGTTTTTCGATTGGATAGTGTGTAATTATTTGGCAAACTTATTCATTGTGTGTTGCTTTCTAAAATTGTAAGCAATACACGAATTCAATGACGTTCAAGGTTTTTGATAATGAAGTGAATTTTATTTCCAGATAATTACTGGGTTGAAATATTCATCTTCACTGGACTTTAAATTTTTGAGTGAATGATATAATAGGCTTTCTAAAGTCTACTTCCATGGAAAGGATAGAATTGAGTTAGGCGATTTCTGGCATATTACTTCTAGTCACCCATTTGGTACAGCTGCATCATTTGTAGGTAGCAATGTCGATGCGGTGAAGTTGAAAATAATTTATTTTTTTGAATATATGCTGATGGGGAAGCGCACGACTCGGAATGTGTCTGAGCGTGTAATGAAATTATTGATGATGATGAACTCTACTCTTCTTTCAATTTGGCTTCTCTTTGTTATGAAAAACTACTTAAATTATTGAAGAGTTGCTTGAAGCCCAAACAAAATACTTCAGACAATAAGAATGAGAATGAGACAGACAAAGAGAAAGATAAAGAGAAAGACAGTTATACTGTACTTGGCTTCCCTTTCATCTTCTGTGTTTGGATTATGGAAGTATTCCTAGTTTTTTAGTAAAAACCGATTGTGAACTTCAGAAAATATGGGTTCCCTAGGATGCTATGTTATTCAGATGTGAAATCTCCACATTATGACAGCCTATGTAAAAAGTACTTCCATAATAAAAAAGTAAGCAAATAGGATTACTAGATATCTTTTTGTTTACATGTTTTTGTTCTAAATACTTACATTCCCCCCTCCCCCCTCTTTTGTATAATAGTTGTTTCAGTTGCTCAAGATGGTACCATTTCTTTCTTCTGAAGAGGACACGGAGCCCGCTAGTGTGCATGTAAGTTTTCTGTCTTTGAATACCATTAGTTTTTTATTTCCTTATTTTTGTTTAAGAGACTTTTTTGTTTTTATGGTTTTTGATTCAGAGATTATTGGAGAAGTTAAAAAAGGATTTACAGGAAGAAAGTGCTAGAGTACATCAAAAAATAACTTTGTCAGAAGAAAGGATTCAAAATAACATCAAGGTAACATGTGTTTAATTTTGAGATTCTAATTAAAATTCAGGACTAGATGTCCTTAATTTCTGTGCTTGTAACTCTAAGTTCAGTACTAAGTATCCTTAATTTTTGAACTTGTAACTCTAATCATAGGATTACCTATCCTTAATTTTTGAGCATGTAACTCTAAGTTTAGTACTAACAGTCATTAACTTTTGAACTTGTAACTCTATTTTCAGGAATACACATCCTTATTTTTTAGCTTGTAACTCAAAGTTAAAATTAAGTGTCCTCAATTCGTATGCTTGTAACTCTAATTTCAGGACTAAGTGTCCTTAATTTTTAAAGTTGTAACTCTTAAGTTAGGACTACCTGTCCTTAATTTTTGAGTTTGTAACTCTAAGTGCAGGGCTACCTGTCCTTAATTTTTGTACTTGTACATGTCCTTATTTTTTCTAAACTTGAAACTCTAAGTGTAGAATTTTTTGATGGAGTGGAATTTCAAGATGGAGTGGAATGTCAAGATCAGAAAAATTCAAAATAGAGAAGTGCAACGGAAATAATTTGTAAATCTAGAGTGCAATTTCAGGATGTAGAAAATTAATTAGGAACAAGTATAAATGAGTATGCAAATGTGTAGAAGGAACATACGATCTATCTACACCTCTCTCCCTTAAAGACAAATTTGAAGATTAAAATGATGCTAATCATGGTTAGATAGAATTTACATGATCTATTGCATGTTAGTTTCAGTAAACTATTTGTAACGAGTATTAATTGTAAATGTTACAAAATCTTCTAAAGCTTCAAGAAAAGAAGATGGAGTGCAATCTCATAAATCTGCTGAAGGAACATATGATATCTCAACTTTGTCAATTCTTAAAGAAATATCAGAAGATAGGGTAGACACCATAGGTATTAAGTTGTTTCTTTCAAAAATTAGATTATTTTAAACATATAATATAGAAAGAAATGGTTGCAGAAGTATAATTATGGTCTTTCAGCTGCATTGAATGCTGGTTTGGATTTTATGGGAGTATTTATATATTTCTGCTTTGGTGATGTTGACAGGTGAATTTCTTCTTTATTTCAACTGAATGAATTTTTTTTGGTTTAAAGTTTGTTGAGTTAAGTTGATTTCTTTATATGTAATGTAACTGAAAATTTGGTATTCAAGTTGATATGCTGAAGTTGATTTGTAGTCTTTAGAAACCTTGATTGATGACCGAATTCTATCTAGTGAAGCTCGGTAACTGGTTTTCCATTGTTGTCTTGCCACTGAGATTTTTGTGTGTGGATTTGAGAGTCAGAAATTCTGCCTCGATTTTTCCAGGAATATTGATTGTTTTGATTGTAAATTCGTACGCAGTTTAATCTCAACAAGGCCGCATTATGGAATGATTTGCTAATTTATCTCTTCAATTAATTATTGTAGTTTTGCTTGCAGAGTAAATTAAAAGAAATAAAGATGGAGTAAAATATCAAGAAGATGAAATTTCAAAAGAGGAAAGTGGGGGACAATCTCAGGACAGAGAAAATACCTAAGAAACAAACATAAGTGAGATTGTTTGCAGATGAATAGAAGGAACATATGATATCTTTACACCTATCTCTTAGAGACAATTTTGGAAGTCAAAATAACGCTATTCAAGATAATGGTTTAACCCTCATGGTCTTGAAAGTTGCAAAATATTAGACGGAGGTTTTTTCATCTGGTACATGTTAGTTTTAGTCAAATATTAGTAAAACTACTAATTATATTAGCTCTTGTAAATATTTACACAATCTTGTGAACTTGCAAGCGAAGAACATGGAAAACAGTTGTAAGGTAAAGAAAATGCAATGGATGGAAAAAGCATAAATAATATCTTAGCTCTATTCTCTGTTAAAGAAATAAAATAAGACAGGGTGGCCAACACAGGTTTTAAGTTCAGTACTCAGGTGAAATTCCAGAAGTTAAGGACATTTTGGCGAATTGTGTCCTTAACATTAGATTCATACTTGTAACGACCTGACCGGTCGTTTTTGGAATTCCATTTCCCTATTAACTGCTTCCCCTAAGTTCATTGCTACTACTTTGGTTTGCTGGGACGTTCGGTGTTAGGATTTGTAGTGCTTTCGTACACTTAGTCCGTAGATGAATGCTTAAGAGTTGAAAAATAGTATGTATTCAAAATAGTATGAAGACGACATCGGAATGGGAATCCGATAGTTCCTTTAGCTCTGCTAGGTGATTTTGGTGTTGGGATTATATTCATAATATATTTTGGGGATTCATAGCTCATTTAGGCCTGAAATGTGACGACCCAAAGGGTCATCACTTATTTAATTAATCATTTCGAGCTTCTGAGGCCTTGAAAACCTCATTCTATGTTGCCTCGATTTATGTGCACGATCCGAGCATGTAGCCGGAAAGATTTTTGTGATAGAAAATATGAATTCTATGAGAAATTTGGATAAAAATGATATTAATATTGATATGGTTGACTTCGGTCAACATTTTTGGTAAACGGATCCGGACTCGAGATTTGATGGTCCCGAGAGGTCCGTAGGAAAATATGGGACTTGGACATGCGTCCGGAGTCGAATTCTGAGGCCTAGAGCCCAAGTTATGAATTTTTATGTGAAATTGTTTTTGATGCAATTATTAAAGGAAATAAATTAATTGACCTTGGTATCGGGCTCGTATTTTGGTTCCGACGCCCGGTACAAGTCTTAAATATTATATATGTGATTTCCGTAAAGTTTGGTGACATTTGGATGTCGTTTGAGATGTTTTGGACCTTGAGTCCCAAGTTTGAAAGTTTTGAAAACTAAAGGTATGAAAATCATGCATTTGAGGCTTGATTTGATGAAAACGAAGTGATATTGGCGATATGATCGGACGAACAAGTCCATAATGTGTTTTTGAGGTTGTGTACATATTTGGTTTGGAGCCCGGGGGGCTCGGGTAAAGATTTGATAGGCCGTTGGATGAAACTCTGAATTTTTGAACTGCTGGTTTTTCACCCAGTTGTTGGCTTCGCAATTGCGAAGTTTTCTCGCAATTGCGAAGGGGGACAGGCTCGCAAATGCGAACATTCATCGCAAATGCGAAGCCCCTTTGGCCCAGCCTTGTTCGCATTTGCGAAGGTCCCTAGTGCCAGCCTATGTTCGCAAATGCGAACAAAAGCTCGCATTTGCGAACTTTCCCCAACACTGTCTTGGTTCGCAAATGCGAACCATTGTTCGCAAATGCGAACACTGCCTATACAGCATGTGTTCGCAAATGCGAACAATAGTTCGCAAATGCGAACTTCCCAGTTTTGCCTTAGCTTCGCAAATGCGAAGAAAAGTTCGCAAATGCGAACTTCCCACCCTTAGCTTATTTTTCAAACTCCAGAAATTGGTCGGGGTTCGCAATTGCGAACCCATGTTCGCAAATGCGAACACGAGACCTAAAAAACACGAATTTCAATCATTTCTTCACATTTTACAAAACCAAAACACCCATTTGCGATTCTTCAAGGATTTCTTCTTCATCAAAACGATTGTAAGTCACTTTTTACTTAATTCTTTCAATTCCTAACATCATTAAACATGTTTTTCATAAGAAATCAAAGATTTTCATGGTAAAATTCTTATTTTTGTTAGAAAATAGGGTTTTTCATAAATTGGGGAATTGGACCTCGAATTGAGGTCCGATTTTGAAACAAATTATATATATGAACTCGTGGGGGAATGGGTAACCGGATTTTGGTCCTAACCCCGAATTCCGACAATGTGGGCCCGGGGTTGAAATTCACTATTCATGGCAGAATGTTGTAAAAGTAGTATTTGGTATTAGGAATTAGTTTGTTGAGTAGAATTGATGATATTAAATCAATTGTGTATAGATACGGTTGGATTGGAGCCAAATTGAAAGAAAAGACATTTCCACGGAGTGAATTGTTCATAAGCATTCGAGGTAAGTGTTTGTTCTATCCTAGCTTGAGGGAATAGGATTATGTGTTATGTGTTATGTGATCGAGTGCGGTGTATGGGCTGTGGTGACGAGCATCCATACACCGGCGTCTAGTATGACCGTGAGTCGTTGGAAAATGATATTTTGAGATATATTACAGGTGAATTGTTATTGTTCTCCCTTGTTGGGACTTGTTGTGAAGATAATTATTGATTGCCCTTGATGGGACGATTTATGAATTGTTGTTTCTTTCTCTGCCCTTAACTGGTGATTGTTATTTGGGTGAGGAAGAGTGATAATGCACGAAGGGTGATGCCGTGCCATGTTTATTTATTTATGCACGAAGGTTAATGCCGTGCCATGTTTATTTATTGATTATGCACGAAGGATCATGCCGTGCCTGTTATTGAACCATGTACGAAGGATCATGCCGTACTATGGATGTGAGGATGAGAGTAAAAGCACGAAGGGTGATGCCGTGTACTTTATTTGTTTGTTTGGTGAGGATGAGAGTAAAAGCACGAAGGGTGATGCCGTGTACTTTATTTGTTTGTTTGGTGAGGATGAGAGTAAAAGCACGAAGGGTGATGCCGTGTACTTTATTTGTTTATTTGGTGAGGATGAGAGTAAAAGCACGAAGGGTGATGCCGTGCAATTGCTTGCTATTTCTTGAAGTGATATAATTCGTGTTTACATTATACTTTGTTTTCTTTGTGAAATTATTAACTGTGGTTAATTGTTGAATTCTTTAAGATATTTCTTATTGTGTTATTACTTGATTATTTCTTGTTATTTTGTGGTACACATATATATATTGAATTGCACAGGTTTATGTGAGTGTCTGGTCCTAGGCTTGTCACTACTTCGCCGGGATAGGCCAGGCACTTACCAGCACATGGGGTCGGTTGTGCTGATGCTACACTTCTGTGCGTTTTTGCACAAGTCCAGGTTACGATCAGGAGCAGCAGCAGCAGTAAATAGATTGCATGGGAGTTGATCACATTTGAGACCGAGGTAGCTTGCAGACGTCCGCAGGCCCGGCGTCTCTTTCTTTATTTATGTTTATAGCTGTAGTCTCATTGTTCCGAGACGAACAGAATGATGTTATATTTCCTTCAGACTTTTATGTGTAGTATTCCATAGTAGTTTGTGAGTTGGTGACTCCAAGTCTTCGGTAGAGGATTTCGGTATGATTTTTACCGTGTGATTTATTATTTCCATTTCGATAAAGTATTCCGCATTTATTTAATTAAAATTGTGTTAAAAACAGGATAGTACGAATACGGTGGCTTGCCTAGCTACCACGAGTAGGCGCCATCACGATCCCGATATTGGGGGAAAATCCGGGTCGTGACAAGTTGGTATCCGAGCTCTAGGTTACATAGGTCTCACCACTCACGAACAAGCTTAGTAGAGTTTGAGAGGTAGGTACGGAGACGTCCGTACTTGTCCTCCGAGTCTATTGAGTTAGGAAAGAGTCTCTCATTTGTTCTTTCTTGTCGTGCGACTTGTTCCTCGATTGCTGATTGAATTTCTATTCTGTCCTTTCGCGGATGGTAAGGACACGCGCGCCTTCGTCCGTCGACCGGCGGCCAGAGCCCCGAGCCGGCTCCGTGAGGGCGGGGGCCAGGCGCGTATCGAGGCGCGTGCTAGGGGTAGAGCTCGGCCCCGGGCGGCTACTCCGGAGGTGGAGCCTCGTATTGAGATTAACGAGGAGGTTCGGTTCCGGCGGCTCCGGTGGGCCCAGCTCGGGTCCCGGGAGAGGCTTTAGTTACCCCGGATCTCGGGATGCTTTGGTCGGAATAGCGGGATTCATGGACGGCATTGCTAGAGCGGGTTTATTATCGGTTGCCCCAGCCACTTCTCGGGCTGGAGGAGGGGCCCGGACTCCTGTTGCTCGTACTCCGGAGCCGGTAGCTCCTCGGCCTCGAGCACCGGTAATCCGACCGGTGTGGCCACTCGGTGCGGTACCCGCGGCTCATGCCGGCGATGGAGCGGCCATGACTTCGATTCGTTATGGAGGCTTGATCGGTTCTCCAAGCTATTTACCACTACATTCGGCGGAGCCACATCAGAGGATCCTCAGGACTTCTTATTCGGTTGCCGTGAGATTCTCAAGACTGTGGGGATCGTGGAGACAAACGGGGTTGACTTCTGTACCTTCAGACTTGCAGGATCCGCCAAGACTTGGTGGAGAGATTGTTGCTTGACTCGTCCAGCAGGGTCCCCAGCTTTATCATGGGACCGGTTTGCGGAACTATTTATGGAGAAGTTTCTCCCTGCTACTCAGCGGGATGTACTTCGGAGGCAGTTTGAGCGCCTCCGTCAGGGCACTATGACGGTTACATAAGTATGAGACGAGATTTATCGACTTGGCTCGTCATGCGGTGGTGATACTTCCCACGGAGCGGGAGAGGGTCCGCAGATTTATAGATGGGCTTAATCAGCCGATTAGACTCCGGATGGCTATGGGCGTGGGGAGTGACATATCATTTCAGGAGGCAGCCAATGCAGCACGCAGAGTTGAGATGGCTCTTGCTAGGGAGGCGGTTATTCTTCAGATAAGAGGCCTCGTCATTCAGGCAGGTTTGGTGGTTCTTCCTCTGGTAGCAGAGAATCCTTTGATAGAGGCCAGTCCTCCAGGCCTTTTCACTCCGCCCTTCAAGCTTCACAGGGTGGATCAGGTGATCGTGGTTTTCGGGGGCATTATTCAGACAAGTCTCCTATTAATGCTCAGCCTCTTCAGAGTGTTCGTGGAGGCCATTCAGGTCGCCAGGGCCAGCAGCCCTATCAGTCTAAGAGTTGCTACGGTTGTGGCGACCCAGGTCATTTTATCAGGAATTGCCCTATAGCAGCGGGCAACTCTCAGCAGCGAGGTCCTCGTCCTATGATTCAGGCCCCAGCTGACCCTCAGCCTGCCCAGCCAGCCAGAGGCGGGGGTAGAGATTATAGAGGTGGAGGTCGAGACCGTAGAGGTGGAGACCGTCCAGCGAGAGGTAGAGGTCGGCCGGTTGATGGTCGTCCTAGAGACGCGACTCAGGAAGGGAGGTGCGGATCCCCGATTCTATGCCTTACCGGCCAGGCCAAGGCAGAGGCATCGGATGTCGTGATTACGGGTACTATTCTTGTGTGTGGCGGAGGTGCTTCAGTATTATTTGACCCGGGATCTACATATTCCTATGTGTCTTCCTACTTCGCACCGTATTTGGTCGTGCCCGCCTATGCTCTGGATATTCCAGTTTATGTGGCTACACCAGTGGGTGACTCCATTGTAGTCGATCGGGTGCATCGTTCGTGCGTAGTTATATTTGGGGGTCTTGAGACCCGTGTTGATCTGTTGCTCTTGGATATGGTAGATTTTGATGTCATATTGGGGATGGACTGGTTGTCCCCATACCATGCTTTTCTTGATTGTCATGCTAAGACTGTCACCTTAGCCTTGCCGGAATCACCCCGATTAGAGTGGAAGGGTACCTCAAGCCACTCCGTTCGCACTGTTATTTCTTATGTTAAGGCTCGACGTATGGTCGAGAAGGGTGTCTAGCTTATTTGGCTTATGTTCGTGATTCCAGCGCGCAGAAGTTCCTTCCATTGAGTCGGTCCCTATTGCACGGGAGTTTCCGAAGGTTTTTCCTTCAGACCTGCCGGGCATGCCACCCGACAGGGATATTGATTTCTGTATTGATCTGGCACCGGGCACTCAGCCCATCTCTATTCCACCCTATCGTATGGCCCCGCCGGAACTAAAAGAGTTGAAAGATCGGTTGCAGGACCTTCTTGAGAAGGGCTTTATCAGGCCCAGTGTTTCCCCCTGGGGAGCACCTGTGTTATTTGTAAAGAAGAAGGATGGCTCGATGCGGATGTGTATTGATTACCGGCAGTTAAACAAGGTGACTATCAAAAATAAATATCCACTGTCGAGGATTGATGATTTGTTTGACCAACTCCGGGGAGCGAGGGTATTCTCTAAGATAGACTTGAGATCAGGCTACCATCAGCTGAAGATCAGGGCGGCTGACATTCCTAAGACAGCCTTTCGCTCTAGATATGGCCATTATGAGTTCTTGGCCATGTCCTTCGGGTTGACCAATGCCCCAGCAGCATTCATGGAGTTGATGAATCGGGTATTCAGGCCTTACTTGGATCTGTTCGTGATAGTCTTCATAGATGACATCCTGGTGTACTCCTGCAGCCAGGAAGAGCACGAGCAGCACCTCAGAGTGGTTCTTCAGACTCTGAAAGATAACCAGCTATATGCCAAATTTTCTAAATGTGAGTTCTGGCTGAGTTCGGTAGCATTTCTGGGTCACGTTGTATCGGTGGAAGGTATTCAGGTAGACCCAAAGAAGATTGAGGCAGTCCAGAATTGGCCTCGACCAGCTTCAGTGACTGAGATCCGGAGTTTCTTAGGATTAGCAGGTTACTACCGTCGTTTTGTAGAGGGGTTTTCTTCTATTGCAGCCCCGATGACCAGGTTGACCTAGAAGGGTGTCCAGTTCCAGTGTTCAGAGGAGTGTGAGGCGAGCTTTCAGAAGCTCAAGACAGCCTTGACCACCGCACCAGTGTTGATACTACCTACAGGTGCGGGGCCTTATACGATTTATTGTGACGCATCTCGTACAGGGCTTGGAGCGGTATTGATGCAGGATGGTAAGGTTATCGCTTATGCTTCGAGGGAGTTAAAGATACATGAGAAGAATTATCCAGTTCATGATCTTGAGTTAGCAGCAGTGGTTCATGCCTTAAAGATCTGGAGGCATTATCTATATGGTGTGACATGTGAGGTGTACACTGATCACAAAAGCCTACAATACTTGTTCAAGCAAAAGGAGTTGAATCTACGACAGCGGAGATGGTTAGAGTTGCTAAAAGACTATGATGTTACTATATTATATCACCCGGGTAAGGCCAATGTGGTGGCCGATGCATTGAGTAGAAAGTATGCCAGCATGGGTAGTCTTGCATATATTCCGGTCAATCAGAGACCATTAGCTCTAGATGTCCAGGCCTTAGCCAACCGGTTCGTGAGATTAGACATTTCTGAGCCTAGCAGAGTGTTAGCCTGCACGGTCGCTCGTTCTTCCTTATTAGAGCGTATCCGTGAGAGGCAATTTGATGATCCTCGTTTGCGTGAGTTGAGAGATACAGTACAGCGGGGAGGTGCCACACAGGTAAACCTAGATGATGATGGGGTATTGAAATTGCAGGGTAGAGTTTGTGTACCCAACGTTGAGGGAATTCGAGAGTTGATCTTAGCGGAGGCCCACGGTTCGCGGTATTCTATTCACCCGGGTGCCGCGAAGATGTATCAGGATTTATGGCAGCACTATTGGTGGAACACGATGAAGAAAGACATCGTTGCGTATGTCGCTCGGTGTCTGAATTGTCAGAAGGTGAAATATGAGCACCAGAGACCTGGTGGTGTGTTCCAGAGGATTGAAATTCCCGAGTGGAAATGGGAGCGGATCACTATGGACTTCGTTACTGGACTTCCTTTGACTCGGAGGAAATTTGATGCTATTTGGGTCATTGTTGATAGGCCGACCAAATCAGCACACTTTATTCCAGTATCTGTCTCCTACTCGTCGGAGAGGTTAGCGGAGGTTTACATTTGGGAGATTGTTCGTCTCCATGGAGTGCCAGTATCTATTATCTCTGAACGGGGTACGCAGTTTACCTCGCGGTTCTGGAGAGCGGTCCAGCAGGAGTTAGGTACCCAGGTTCAGTTGAGTACAACATTTCATCCTCAGACAGATGGCCAGTCCGAGAGGACTATTCAGATTCTTGAGGACATGCTTCGAGCCTGTGTTATTGATTTCGGAGGCTCGTGGGACCAGTTTCTACCATTAGCAGAGTTCGCCTATAATAACAGTTACCAATCTAGCATCCAGATGGCTCCGTATGAGGCGTTGTATGGTAGGCGATGTCGATCACCAGTTGGATGGTTTGAACCGGGAGAGGCTCGGTTGTTGGGTACAGACTTAGTTCAGGAGGCCTTAGATAAGGTCAAGACTATTCAGGAGAGATTGCGTTCAGCTCAGTCTAGGCAAAAGACTTATGCGGATCGCAAGGTGCGAGATGTAGATTTCATGGTTGGTGAACGAGTATTGCTTCGGGTGTCGCCTATGAAGGGCGTGATGAGGTTCGGAAAGAAGGGCAAGCTCGGCCCCTAGGTATATTGGTCCATTTGAGATTCTAGACGAGTGGGAGGGGTGGCTTACAAATTAGCTTTGCCGCCTAGCTTATCGGCCGTGCATCCGGTTTTTCATGTATCTATGCTTCGGAGATACCACGGTGATCCCACACATGTGTTAGACTTCGATACTGTCCAATTGGACAATGATCTATCCTACGAGGAGGAGCCGGTGGCTATTATAGACCGGCAGAGTTCGACGGTCGAGGTCGAAGAGTTATTCTTCCGTGCGTGTTCGGTGGAGAGGTCGGCCTGCCGAGGCATCGACACGGGAGTCCGAGTCCGATATGCGGAGCCGTTACCCGCACTTGTTTCCTGACTCCGGTGCTTCTTTCTTTTGTCCGTTCGAGGACGAACGGTTGTTTTAGAGGTGGATATTGTGACGACTCAAAGGGTCATCACTTATTTAATTAATCATTTCGAGCTTCTGAGGCCTTGAAAACCTCATTCTATGTTGCCTCGATTTACGTGCACGATCCGAGCATGTAGGCGGAAAGATTTTTGTGATAGAAAATATGAATTCTATGAGAAATTTGGATAAAAATGATATTAATATTGATATGGTTGACTTCGGTCAACATTTTTGGTAAACGGATCCGGACCGAGATTTGATGGTCCCGAGAGGTCCGTAGGAAAATATGGGACTTGGACATGCGTCCGGAGTCGAATTCTGAGGCCTAGAGCCCAAGTTATGAATTTTTATGTGAAATTGTTTTTGATGCAATTATTAAAGGAAATAAATTAATTGACCTTGGTATCGGGCTCGTATTTTGGTTCCGACGCTCGGTACAAGTCTTAAATATTATATATGTGATTTTTGTAAAGTTTGGTGACATTTGGATGTCGTTTGAGATGTTTTGGACCTTGAGTCCCAAGTTTGAAAGTTTTGAAAAAACTAAAGGTATGAAAATCATGCATTTGAGGCTTGATTTGATGAAAACGAAGTGATATTGGCGATATGATCGCACGAACAAGTCCATAATGTGTTTTTGAGGTTGTGTACATATTTGGTTTGGAGCCCGGGGGGCTCGGGTAAAGATTTGATAGGCCGTTGGATGAAACTCTGAATTTTTGAACTGCTGGTTTTTCACCCAGCTATTGGCTTCGCAATTGCGAAGCTTTCTCGCAATTGCGAAGGGGGACAGGCTCGCAAATGCGAACCTTCATCGCAAATGCGAAGCCCCTTTGGCCAGCCTTGTTCGCAAATGCGAACAATTGTTCGCATTTGCGAAGGTCCCCAGTGCCAGCCTATGTTCGCAAATGCGAACCATTGTTCGCAAATGCGAACACTGCCTATACAGCATGTGTTCGCAAATGCGAACAATAGTTCGCAAATTCGAACTTCCCAGTTTTGCCTTGGCTTCGCAAATGCGAAGAAAAGTTCGCAAATGCGAACTTCCCACCCTTAGCTTATTTTTCAAACTCCAGGAAATTGGTCGGGGTTCGCAATTGCGAACCCATGTTCGCAAATGCGAACACAGAGACCTGAAAAACACGAATTTCGGTCATTTCTTCACATTTTACAAAACCAAAACACCCATTTGCGATTCTTCAAGGATTTCTTCTTCATCAAAACGATTGTAAGTCACTTTTTACTTAATTCTTTCAATTCCTAACATCATTAAACATGTTTTTCATAAGAAATCAAAGATTTTCATGGTAAAATTCTTATTTTTGTTAGAAAATAGGGTTTTTCATAAATTGGGGAATTGGACCTCGAATTGAGGTCCGATTTTGAAACAAATTATATATATGAACTCGTGGGGGAATGGGTAACCGGATTTTGGTCCTAACCCCGAATTCCGACCATGTGGGCCCGGGGTTGAAATTCACTATTCATGGCAGAATGTTGTAAAAGTAGTATTTGGTATTAGGAATTAGTTTGTTGAGTAGAATTGATGATATTAAATCAATTATGTATAGATACGGTTGGATTGGAGCCAAATTGAAAGAAAAGACATTTCCACGGAGTGAATTGTTCATAAGCATTCGAGGTAAGTGTTTGTTCTATCCTAGCTTGAGGGAATAGGATTATGTGTTATGTGTTATGTGATCGAGTGCGGTGTATGGGGTGTGGTGACGAGCATCCATACACTGGCGTCTAGTATGACCGTGAGTCGTTGGAAAATGATATTTTGAGATATATTACAGGTGAATTGTTATTTTTCTCCCTTGTTGGGACTTGTTGTGAAGATAATTATTGATTGCCCTTGATGGGACGATTTATGAATTGTTGTTTCTTTTTCTGCCCTTAACTGTGATTGTTATTTGGGTGAGGAAGAGTGATAATGCACGAAGGGTGATGCCGTGCCATGTTTATTTATTTATGCACGAAGGTTAATGCCGTGCCATGTTTATTTATTGATTATGCACGAAGGATCATGCCGTGCCTGTTATTGAACCATGTACGAAGGATCATGCCGTACTATGGATGTGAGGATGAGAGTAAAAGCACGAAGGGTGATGCCGTGTACTTTATTTGTTTGTTTGGTGAGGATGAGAGTAAAAGCACGAAGTGTGATGCCGTGTACTTTATTTGTTTGTTTGGTGAGGATGAGAGTAAAAGCACGAAGGGTGATGCCGTGTACTTTATTTGTTTATTTGGTGAGGATGAGAGTAAAAGCACGAAGGGTGATGCCGTGCAATTGCTTGCTATTTCTTGAAGTGATATAATTCGTGTTTACATTATACTTTGTTTTCTTTGTGAAATTATTAACTGTGGTTAATTGTTGAATTCTTTAAGATATTTCTTATTGTGTTATTACTTGATTATTTCTTGTTATTTTGTGGTACACATATATATATATTGAATTGCACAGGTTTATGTGAGTGTCTGGTCCTAGGCTTGTCACTACTTCGTCGGGATAGGCCAGGCACTTACCAGCACATGGGGTCGGTTGTGCTGATGCTACACTTCTGTGCGTTTTTGCACAGGTCCAGGTTACGATCAGGAGCAGCAGCAGGAGTAAATAGATTGCGTGGGAGTTGATCATATTTGAGACCGAGGTAGCTTGCAGACGTCCGCAGGCCCGGCGTCTCTTTCTTTATTTATGTTAATAGCTGTAGTCTCATTGTTCCGAGACAAACAGAATTATGTTATATTTCCTTCGGACTTTTATGTGTAGTATTCCATAGTAGTTTGTGAGTTGGTGACTCCAAGTCTTGGGTAGAGGATTTCAGTATGATTTTTACCTTGTGATTTGTTATTTCCATTTCGATAAAGTATTCCGCATTTATTTAATTAAAATTGTGTTAAAAACAGGATAGTATGAATACAGTGGCTTGCCTAGTTACCACGAGTAGGCGCCATCACGATCCCGATATTGGGGGAAAATCCGGGTCGTGACATGAAATGTCGAAGTTTGTATTTTTGAAGTTTCCTATCCGATAGTGAGTTTTTAATCCGAGGGTCAGAACGAAAGTCCGGAAGTTGTAGTAGCTCCTTCATGTCATTTGGGAGGTGTGTGCAAAATTTTGTGATTATTCGAACGTGATTTAGTTGGGTTTTTGGTCAAAAGCGTATTTGAGGATTTGGAACTTTATAAGCTTTATTTTTGGTTTGATCCATCATTTCGATACTGTTTTATGTGATTTGAAAGTCCAAACGTGTCTGTGTTAGGTTATATGACTTGTGTGTGTGATTAAACGGGGACCCGGGAGCCTCAGGTGTATTTCGGATAGGCTTCAAGTTATTTTCCTCCATTTTGGACTGCTGTAACTGTTGCTTCTGATACCCTTCTACGCGATCGCGATGGTACTCCCATGATCGTGATGCTTTGTGGAAGACCACCTCAAAATCCTTCTACACGTTCGCGTTTAGTTCTTTGCGATCGCGATGCTCTATCAAATCCTTCTCCGCGTTCGCATTCTTAACTATGCGTTCGCGAAGCTCTGCTTGTTAGTCAATCGCGTTTGCATTTCTAACCACGCGATCGCGAAGACCTCCACACCCATTGTTCTTTGCGTTCGCATCCCACTTCACGCGAATGCGATGCGTATTCTGGGCATCCTCGAATCTCCTCTACACGATCGCGTCCCTACTTCTGCGATCGTGATTCACAAATTGTCTGGGCAGACAGATTTAATCCCAAACTCGAGGGTTTCACCATTTTATCACATTTTGACTTC
This sequence comes from Nicotiana noctiflora, assembly GCA_032618575.1. NCBI lineage: Eukaryota > Viridiplantae > Streptophyta > Magnoliopsida > Solanales > Solanaceae > Nicotiana > Nicotiana noctiflora. Next base: position 100,763 of record JASVEL010007091.1, on the reverse strand, counting down.
TAAAGCTCGGTCCTTGGCGATTTTTGAAGAGAATTTTCACCTGGGCAACTTAGCTAAGTACTTCTCAATCGATTTAGACTAATCTCCATGAATCTCCTCTTAATTTCATCCTTTAATTTCAGTTTTCTTAATAAAAAATGGGTAAACTTCATAGACCGAATTATTGAGTTTTGAGGGGGTATTTGATCTAAAATTTGAGAGATTTTTATATAGTTAGACTCGTGAGAGTACGAGGGTTCTGAAAATATGAAAATTATCCGATTTCGAGATGTTGGCCTGAGGGGCATTTTGGTCATTTTGCCTTATTTAACGCTTTAGCTTTTAATTAAATAGTGGAATCAGTTGCTTGCGATATTATTTACAATGTGTTATTTAATTGAATAGATTTGAGGTCTCCAGCCCAAGAAATGAATTTTTAAAGAAAACTATTTTCTGAAATATTTATGCGTTTTTGAAAGTGAAATGTCTTTAAAGTTTGATCGTATCAGACCTATATTTTGGTTTTAGAGCCCGATATAGGTCTTATATGTGATTTGAGTTGAACCGGTGAAATTTGGTAAGAAACGGACTTGAAATAACGTTAATCGGACCTTATTCGAGAAAATTGAAAAATTTAATGTTCATAAGAAATTTCATGATTTTGATGTTAAATTCTTAGTTGTTGATGTTATTTTTGTGATTTGAATGCATGGGCAAGCACGTATGATATTTTTAAGCTGGTCCGCATGTTTGTTTTGGAGCCCCGACGGCTCGGTGAGTTTTTTATAGGCCATAGGTTGAAATTTTAACATAGGAAATTGCCGGTATGCTACAAGCATACAGGTTTTGCATTTGCGAATCCTGTCTGGCAAATGTGAACAATGTGTCGCAAATGCGAGATGTGTCTTGAGATGCCTGCTTCACAAATGTGAAGTGACTGTCGCAAATGCGAAGTGAGTATCACAAATGCAACACCGCAAATATGATAAATGTGCGCAAATGCGACAACTGCCTGGAATCCCCCTTGGTCGCAAATGCGAGACTTCAGTCGCAAATGAGACTTCACAATTGTAACAACTGGTCACAAATGTGACAATGACAGATTCTAAGGGGTTCACAATTGCGACATCAGAGACCTATAAATCCATACTTATACAAATTTTTAGCCCATTTTCATATCTTCACAAATCATAAACACTCTAGGGCGATTTTTCAAAGGCAAGTTCTTCTCCAAATCAATTGTAAGTTGTTTTTAACTAGTTTTCTTCAATTCATAATGTGTTTTAATATGATTTCAACTCAAAATTAATGTTTTTCGTGGGGGAAATTGGGTGTTTTTTTGTAGAACCTAGGTTTTTAAAATTTTGAGGATTTGGACCTCGATTTGAGTTTCGATTTTAAAGCAAATTATGTATTTAAGTTCGTGAGTGAATGGGTTCTCGGTTGGAGTCTCATCTTTAGTTTTGAGGAACAAGGTTCATGTAAATTTGGAGTAATCATGCATACAGACGAGAATATGTACCTCTTTCCTCCTCTACTTTGCATCCTCATAGGTCCACATAGATCCATATGGAGGAGATCACTGTCACACCTCCCTTTTTACTACCCCACACTTATAGCATATAAATACGCTCGTAGAGTATACCCCGACGTTCAAATACCCGAAATGGATAAAATAACGTAAGGGAAGGAGTTTTTCCAATTAAAGGACAATCGGTTCGAGATTTTATTAGAAATTAATCAGAGTCGCCACTTGGGAATGATAATGGTGTCCCAAGTCACGGGTTAATCCCGAATCCGAGGAATTTTGACTCTAAAATGTCTGCGAAGCAAAGATCCGGATAAGAAACTCTGTTAACCTGGGAGAAGGTGTTAGGCATTCCCAGGTTCCGTGGTTTTAGCACGGTCGCTCAATTGTCGTTCATGACTCTTGTTCGACTTAATCACAGATTTTAACCTCATAATGTGCTTTTTACGTTAAGTGCTATTTTAAGAAATTTGCGGCATTGCAAAAACACGCCTCGAGTCATACCGCAACCAGTACGCCTATGACTTTCGGTGCATTTCAGCGTTGCCGAGATTTGGATTTGAGTCGCACCAAGTGCACACTCGTTCATAAGAAAGTATATTAAAATCGTGCCTTAAGATAGTCTATCGGCTTTTAATTGTTTTGGGTAAGACTATGGAATTAACTAATAGTCTTCCCGAGTCTAATTATGTCAAACCATTGCTAAATAGGGGCCCCGCTCGTTTTACGTTATGCGAGGCTCGTCCCGATTATTTATTAAAGTCCAATCCTATTTGTTCAACTATGTTTGCTATACATTGTTTTTGCCTTAATCGATTTGTAACATTAAACATTCCAGGCCCGTCGAATTTTGTCATTTAATGGGCCTGGTCTTCTCTTCATTTAAATACACGTTCGAACTGCCCAGGTCTCCGATGCCCAAACAGTTTTAGGACTTCTGCTCGCTGGCCCAGTTGGCTTCATATAGAGATTCAGGCCCGTGATATACATTAGGTCTAAACTACATAACAATAATAACGATTGCAGTAAAAGAGTAAAATACACATCAGGAACGAAAATTCATTTTATTTATTAATCCAAAAGGGAAAATGGCTGTACAAGAATATCATTCTTAATCCAAGATCACAACTAATTAATGTATAAATGAATGAACTAACCCCGTTTCTTTGTTTTCCGTTGATGGCTTATATCAGTATTGAAATTACTCAGTCAAAGAGACATTTCATCTATGTGATGCAGTGTTTAAACAACCCAATCGCTTATTGACAATAACCATATTATCTAAAGCTAAATGACTATCTATACATACATTGCTATACTACAATTTTGGGCTTAATCAATGTTACAGATCTAGTCTCAAATGAATCACTACTTCCTTTTCTCTCTTGTGCTCGCTAATATCCAGAGACTGATTAACCATATGATTAACTACTATTGTTTAATAAGAGCCAAATCTATTTAATATTATTAAAACCAAATTCATTACTCATCTGTTTATTTCCTTTTAGACTTATTCGAACTCGTGATTGACAAAACAGATTAACTAGGTGAGCTTATTACTATTAACTTATGTGATGGCCTTTTAGCTTTATTTTAGAGATTTTACCTAATTAACTAAATGAGGTGCTACTGACTACTACTATTATACTACTGCTATTACATTGTTTTGTATCTGTTTTCATACTATTACATTCTACACTACTGCTATAGATCTAAAATTGAAACAAGGAATAATACTAAAATACAATATCAAATGTATGTAAAGCTCAAGCCTTCATTTCATTCAATCAAATCTTTACAGCTCGTTCTCGGATAAGAGAATACCTGGATCAGATGGAAAGAAAGCTAATGAGTTCTAAGGAGATGAAGGCAAGTAATCAGCAATCGACTCAGAGCAATGCAACAGGATAGATTTGAATGCCAAATGAATGAGACCAAACAGCAATCAGCAAAGCAGGAAACCCAGCAGAATTCAAATACAAAACCCAGACCCAAATTCGAGCAAAGAACCTCAAAACCAGAAGAAATCAACAAGTTTTACTCGAGAAAATCCCAGAAATCCTACTGTTGTATTACTGTGTTTTATCTCTGAAGCCTTATATTCAATAAAACCAGCCTATATGTATTTCAGATTTTGTTAATTTCCAACCCCTTTTCAGCCCTTTTTGGGGTGTATTTATAGCTAACTAAAGGCTGAAAACTTGGGGAGAAAGTTATGGGATTAATCCCAACTTTCCCTCTCTAAAGTTTGTGAAATGTTCACTTAAACCCCTCATTCAGTTACCAGAAACCTTTCCAGCATGTGCTGGAAGGTTCCGAAGATTCCTTTTAAGGGGTTTTTACTAGTATAGCCCTAAGGGATGAAGATTTTTACAGATTTTCCATTTTAGGGAGACCATTATACCCTTAAATCTCTGCAAAATTGCAGAAATCAGGGGTACAAATGACTCCCTTACCCTCTTATGTTTCACACTATTCACCATTTTACCTATTTGGTTTCCAATTATGCCCTAAATGCCACTGCTGATTTACTAGACCCTCCTAGGTTAATTTTCAGCTTCTTTGGACTTATTTAACTAATAGCCAGCCCTTGCATTGGTATTTAAGGGCTGGCCACTTTTGGCTTAAGGACTTATTTCAATTTTAACCACTTCTGAATTTATTTCAGTTAATTAAGACCTGATTATCTCCATTTAAAACTAATTGCAGGACTAGCCTGCTTTATTAATGAAAATAAACTATTTAAAAGTTAGCCAGTCTCAAGTTGAGACTTGGCTTGGGTATTAAACCCAATTACTGAACAGCTGGGCTCCAAAACCTTTACAGGTTTGGCCACTTTGATGTTCGGGGCTCTAAAGAGAGCTTGGGCCAGTCTGCATTTGCAGACTTAGCCATTTTGCACAACCGGCCCTTTTAAAGGTGGGCTGTGTGTTAGGGCCTTATAGAATAGGTCAACCTTTTGCAAGGTTGACCACTCTTAGGCCAATTATTGTCTAACAGCCTATTTTTTTGTGATTTTCAGTTTAGTCTTGTCTCAAAACTAGCCACTCTAAGGATCCTAATACTAGCAGCTATAACCAATTCACCTAAGCATAATAAGCATTAACAGTGCTCATACTTAACATAAAACTATTGCAAACTTAGCCATTTCAACATACAATTGCACACATAACCACATGAAACCAAATATGTTTATCAACTAATCAAAGCTCAGAGAAGAAGTTGGATAATGTTGAATTTTAATCAATCAGACTCACAAACTCAATTTCAAATAGCAAAGTGTAAATTAAACATTAAGCAGGCCTAGTTACAATCAATTCTATGTTGAGTGATTCACTGGAAGACCCAAAGCACACTTAGGGTTCATGAACATAGGCATAGTAAAGGCTAGCTTTCATAACAGTCAACAAGAGATGAACTAGGCTTATATCAGACACGAGAACAATGGGTCTAACAGAGTAATATGAGAATGGTAATCAACCAACCTAAATCTAACACAAGTGCATGACAGATAAGATGAAAAGAAGAACATGGATAAACAGTGAAGAAGAAACCTAAAACTATCAATTCAAGTCATATGAAAGTTTGAACAACTTCAACATCACCTAGGTTCATGGCATAGACATACACAGAAGCAAAAAGACCTAACAAACAACCAGTATGAAAGATCTGACATGGTTCACAAGATGAATGAGGAGAAGAGAATCAAGGTGCCCTTCAACTTATCAGGATCAAAACATGATTTAAAAACAACGAATAGAAGTAAAAGCGAACAACTATCAACAGTCAAACTTTGAGATGAATCAGAAGCCAACAGTCGAAAGTGACACAAAAAAGATGAATTTCTCAATCTTAAAGCAAAGAACCATGTGATCACACAAGACATATGATGGATAAGGTCCTATTACTAACAGGCTCTGAAGGAACATGTTGTGAAACCCTATGACTAAGCATTAGAGATACGGGCAAAAGATGTGAAACATGCGAAGAAACAGGAAAGATAAACACAACAAGAGAAGAGCTAATGATAAGCAGAGAGATAGAAAACCCTAAAACTAACATGTGAAACAACTAAGAAATATAGAAGAGATAACAATTCACAGAGAAAAGCGACAAAGGAAATATGAACTACAGAAACATGGGGGACATAACCAAACAGAAACAAATCATGGACAAGAATGTTAAACACAAACAAAATCAGAGAAGACATAAGAGGCATGCAAAGCACGAGAATATGAAGAAACAAGCAAATAAGAATTAATCACAGAAGGAAAGGGACTTAGCTTAGCGGGGTCTGTCCCCCAAGCTTCCTAACCCTTTTCCTCTTTTATTATCTCTCTCGGACTCCTTTTTCTCTCTTTTCTCTGTTTCTTTTCTTTATTTTTTTTTCATTTTTCTTTTTTCTGGTTTCTTGCTTGGACTTCAAGACGAAGCCTTTTTTTTATTTTGTTTGAAGGGTGGTGTTTTGGGAGGGTAAAGGACGGATCTTGGGCGGTTTAGGTTTGGGGGTCGCCGGAGTTAGGTTTCCGGCGACCTTCTTTAGGATATTCGAGACGATCCGAGGATATTCGAGGGGTGAGAGTGGTATGGGTGGGTAGATCAGGTGAAGGGGGTTATTTTGGCGTTGGTTTTGAGTGGTTTCTCATTGTTTGGGTGGTCACCGGTGTAGCTCCGGTGACCGGGACTTGAAGAACAGGGTCTTTTTTCTAGGTTCTTTGGTGTTTTGAGATGAAGAAAAAGGAGAAGAAGAAGAAGAAAAGAAGAGGGGAGGGATTAAAAGGGGCCGGCGACCACCGTGGAGGGTGGTGGCCGCCATTGTCGGCTAGGGTTCTTAAGGGTTGAGGATGAAGAAGATGGGAGAAGAGAAAGGGTTTCTATAGGCGGCTAGGTTAAGGGATTGGAAAGAAAATGGCCGGCTGTTCGGACATAAGCCTTATATAGGCGACATGTCTGAGGTAATCTTGGCCGTCCGTTTGATGGAGATCAATGGCCTGTGCGTGCGTTACTAAAACGACGCCGTTTGGGTTCATTACAGAGACCAAGGTCTCGCCCGTTGGATCAATTGGGACGGACGGCTCAGATTTGATCCCTCTTTTAACTAACTAAATCAATCTTTCAATTATTTGGACCGTTGGATTGAACCTAGATGAACGGCCAAGATCGCATCAGCTTAAAGCATTGGACCGGATCCCTTGGGCTTATGTGCTTGGGCCTCTAAATTCAATTCAAATTGGCCCAAGCTTATTACACTACCAATTTTTTGTATTTTCTGATATTAATCTTTTTATGTATTTTCTTTTTATACTCTTTTTTTTTTCTTTTTCTTTTATGAAAAATTATAAAACCTAATTTCCTACTTACTCTAATTATTTAGTATTTTGGCAATTTTCTACTAGTTTTCCTTAATTTTAACTACTTAAAACTATTTTTGCTAATTTTTCTTAAAACCTAACTAATTAAACAAAGTAATTACCTAGCCTAATTTGTTTTTGATTTTTCCTAATTTCTACTTATGCAAATACACAAAGTATAGCTAATTTCAAACAAAGCAAGTAATTGCACTCAAAAACATATTTATTTTAATTTTGGAATTATTTGCCCGGTGCAAAAATCACGTGCTCACAGCTGCCCCTCTTTGCTCGGGAACACGAAGAGTTTCAGTGCAAAGACAAGTGAGCAGTAATGAGAGATTTTTGCACATCGGCACATTCCGTGAAAGAATTTTTGAAAACCTTTTGACCGCACCCTGCTTTAGAGGTTGCCTACATATCCTGGGCTAAACAGGAATCAGGTCAGTGTAGTTCGGGAAGGGCTGGCAGTTTAAAAACTACCAGACTCACTGTTGCATTGACACTGTTGAGACCTGCTGACTTACTACTTATTACACCAGGGAGGAGAAATGTAAAATGAAGAATCTATTCTAAGCTATGATCCTACAATTACAATTGTTCCTAATCTAGCTTTTGCTCTTCTTCCCTTTCCGGTGGTGCAGACTCTCTTTCTTTTTGTTGATTTTCTTTGATGTTGACTTCTTTTTTGTTGATTTTCTTGTTTTCCCTCTTTTTTTTTTTATTTTCACTGGTATTTCTTGATCTCGAGCTGAACCTGCTCAAAACAAAACAACAAACTACTTTTTTTTTTCTGCCCCAGTGTGGGCTTTTAGCTATATAAACCATGATGTGCAGAAATGTATTCCCGTATTCGAAGGTGGGCGCCTAACAGAATTTAAACGTGCAATGCGATGCAGAAAAATATTCCCGTATTTGAAGGTGGGCACCTAACAGAATTTAAACGTGCAATGCGATGCAGAAAAGTATTCCCGTATTCGAAGGTGGGCACCTAACAGAATTTAAACGTGCAATGCGATGCAGAAAAGTATTCACGTATTCGAAGGTGGGCACCTAACAGAATTTAAACGTGCAATGCGATGCAGAAAAGTATTCCCGTATTCGAAGGTGGGCACCTAACAGGAATTTAAACGTGCAATGCGATGCAGAAAAATATTCCCGTATTCGAAGGTGGGCACCTAACAGAATTTAAACGTGCAATGCGATGCAGAAAAGTATTCCCGTATTTGAAGGTGGGCACCTAACAGAATTTAAACATGCAATGCGATGCAGAAAAGTATTCCCGTATTCGAAGGTGGGCACCTAACATAATTTAAACGTGCAATGCGATGCAGAAACGTATTCCCATATTTGAAGGTGGGCACCTAACAGAATTTAAATGTGCAATGCGATGCAGAAAAGTATTCCCGTATTTGAAGGTGGGCACCTAACAAAATTTAAACGTGCAATGCGATGCAGAAAAGTATTCCCGTATTTGAAGGTGGGCACCTAACAGAATTTAAGCGTGCAATGCGATGCAAAAAAGTATTCCCGTATTTGAAGGTGGGCACCTAACAGAATTTAAACGTGCAATGCGATGCAGAAAAATATTCCCGTATTCGAAGGTGGGCATCTAACAGAATTTAAACGTGCAATGCGATGCAGAAAAATATTCCCGTATTCGAAGGTAGGCACCTAACAGAATTAAAACGTGCAATGCAATGCAGAAAATATTCCCGCAGCCTGAGGACTGGGGAGTGGATTTTAAAAGATGTTACCTTCCTCTTTTTGGTATTTTCTTTTACCAATTATCTCTTGCCCGTGAATTTCTTCACTTATTGGCTAACTTCCTCTTTTTTTTTTCTATTTTCCACATTGGTCACATTCACTTTAAAGTGATTAGCGACAATTTATTCCTGCATGAAATGAAATTTATTAGATATAAACTACTGGCAACTGGCATCTGCCGTCCCCGCTTCTTATTGCTTCCCTTTTTTTTTCATGCTGCATAACTTTCAACTGCTTGTCCCTTGCAAACTCTTTTTGTATTTTCTCATTTTTTCCATTTTTGTTTTGTTTTCTCTTTTTTCGGCCATATCTGCCAAGTTTCTTTATTTCCTTCCCAACTCTTCCTTCTTTCTGACCCAGTGTTGTTTCAGCTTTCGTTATCAGGAGCTGGTAGTTAGCTCTCAAAAGGTAAACAATGAAATGCATAAAAATGAAAGAAAGTTAAGGGTGTTTTGGAGAGATGACAGAACTTATCTGGGTATTTGCTGGCTGATTCCGCTGACCATGCCATGTATTTAAACTCTGACCCAGTTCGTTCCAATCATTATTCTGTCTCCGAATTGTTTCCAACCCAAACCGATACTGTTTTTGTTACCTTTTCTCTTTTCTGGTAGTCCTCACGATCTCCCTACAGTGCCTCGAAAGGTTTTCACCAATAGGACTCTCTCATTTATTCTCTCAACCTCACAGTCATCTCACAGAGCCGATTAAGGTTTTCACTGATGAGACTCTCTTATTTTTTTTCATTTTTCCTTTTTGTATTTTATTTTCTGTACCACGGGTATTATCCGATGCTTTGCTCCTCCTTCGTTGCATTCGTTATCATTTCGGAATTGATCAGAAGGTCTTTCTTTGGACTGTAACGTGGATTTTAGATGGGTTAAGAAAGTAAGGTATAAAGGCTCAAAATCTCACGAGGGTTCAAAGATATTTACAACTCTCGGAATTATTAAACATAACTTCTGCCCCAGTTTCAATATGTGGGGAATTTTTGGATTTTTCTTTATTGTGACTGAACCTCAGAGAGGCTGCCTACGTACCCTTTCGGGATCAAGTCAGACGTAGTTCATCTAACTTCATTAGTTAGATGGATTACTTTTTGACTTTTTCCCGATTTCTTTGTTTTTTTCTCTTTTTTTTCATTTTTCCATCATTTTTTTTTATTTTCCTTTTTTTTCATTTTTCATTTCATTTTTCATTCATTTTTCATTTTGGCAATTTCGATTTTATTGCGCTAAAGCGATTCCGAGAGAGGGATATGAAAGAATATATTCATTAAGGCTCAAAGGGGTTATCAATGGAAAAAGTGTTTGAATAGAGAACAAAACGCCTTCGTCATTTCAATTCCAAAATCACAACAACATACAAAACACATAATTGAAAAGGAATCATACATAGTATCTTTTGACTGCATCTGAATTGATAGCAGTCTCTACGCACTTTCCTTCAACATCTGTTAAATACAATGCTCCATTGGACAACACCCGTGATACCACAAACGGTCCCTGCCAATTCGGCGCAAACTTGCCTTTTGCTTCGGCCCAATGCGGTAAGATACGCCTCAATACAAGCTGTCCGACTTCAAACTTTCGAGGTCGTACTTTTTTATTATACGCTCTGGTCATTCTTCGTTGATACAACTGCCCATGGCAAACTGCGGCCAACCTCTTCTCATCAATCAAACTCAACTGTTCTAAACGGGCTTTTACACATTCATCGTCATCTATCTCAGCTCCGGCTATGATCCGTAATGACGGTATTTCTATTTCTGCGGGTATAACAGCCTCTGTTCCATACACCAGTGTGTAAGGTGTGGTTCCGATAGAAGTACGCACCATCGTGCGGTAACCCATGAGAGCAAAAGGTAACTTTTCATGCCATTGCCTGGATCCCTCCACTATCTTTCGGAGAATCTTCTTGATATTCTTATTCGCTGCTTCTACTGCACCATTCGCCTTCGGCCTGTAAGGTGTGGAATTGCGGTGTGTGATCTTGAGTCTCTCACAAACTTCTGCCATGAGATGACTGTTCAGATTGGCTCCATTATCTGTGATAATCACCTTGGGAATTCCAAATCGGCATATAATATTCTCATGCACAAAATCCACCACCGCTTTCTTCGTTACTGCCTTGAATGTTTTCGCTTCAACCCACTTGGTGAAATAATCAATTGCAACCAGAATGAACCTATGCCCATTAGAAGCGGCTGGATCTATAGGGCCAATAACATCCATGTCCCAAGCGACAAAGGGCCAAGGTGCAGACATTGTATGCAACTCATAAGGTGGGAGTGGAACAAATCCACATGTACCTGGCACTGGTGACATTTCTTTACATACCTGATACAATCACGCTCCATGGTGAGCCAGTAATACCCAGCTCTCAAAATCTTCTTAGCTAAAACATATCCGCTCATGTGGGGTCCACATACTCCGGCATGTACTTTAATCATGATTTCATCTGCTTGTTGTGCATCCACACACCGCAATAAGCCCAGATCTGGTGTTCTTTTGTATATAACTCCTCCACTGAGGAAACATCCATTAGCTAGACGCCTGATGGCTTTCTTCTGGTCTCCAGTGGCTTGATCCGGGTATTTGCCAGCTTTCAGGTATTCCCTAATATCATGATACCACGGCTCTCCATCTGATTCTTCTTCCACAACAAAGCAATAATCATTTTGATCACGGACTTGGATCTGAAGCGGATCTATATATGTCTTGTCAGGATGATGCAACATAGAGGACAATGTGGCCAAAGCATCTGCAATCTCATTGTGCATTCTTGGGATGTGCTTGAACTCTATAGACCGGAATCTTTGAGACAACTCGTGCAAACAATACCGATAAGGTATCAATTTCAAATCTCGTGTTTCCCATTCCCCTTGGATTTGGTGTACCAAGAGATCCGAATCACCCATGACCAAAATCTCTTGAATACCCATGTCAATGGCCATCCTTAATCCCAAGATGCATGCCTCATATTTAGCCATGTTGTTGGTACTGAAAAATCAGAGCTGAGCTGTGACGGGATAGTGTTGGCCCGTACCTGAAATGAGTACCGCTCCGATACCAACGCCTTTGCTGTTGACGGCCCCGTCGAAGTACATTTTCCATCCCGGTCTCTCATCTTGCTCCATCTCCTCGACAATCATTGCCTCCTCATCCGGAAAGTACGTCTTCAATGGTTCATACTCATCATCCACCGGATTCTCAGCTAAGTGGTCTGCAATAGCTTGTGCCTTCATTGCCGTACGAGTCACATAGATAATGTCAAATTCTGTGAGCAGAATCTGCCATTTAGCAAGTCTTCCTGTAGGCATAGGCTTCTAAAATATGTACTTCAGAGGATCCAGGTCGTGATATCAAGTATGTGGTATATGCTGACAAATAATGCTTTAGCTTCTGAGCTACCCAAATCAATGCACGACAAGTTCTTTCCAGTTGGGTATACTTCACCTCGTAGGATGTAAACTTTTTGCTGAGGTAGTATATGGCTTGTTCTTTCTTGCCTGTCTCATCATGTTGACCCAGTACACAACCGAAAGAGTTATCTAGCACCGTCAGATACAAAATCAAGGGTCGCCCTGGTTCCGGAGGAACTAACACCGGAGGATTGGCCAAATATTCCTTGATCTTGTCAAAGGCTTCCTGACACTCGTCGGTCCATTTCACTGCTGCATCTTTTTTCAACAACTTGAAGATCGGCTCACATGTTGATGTCAATTGAGCAATGAATCGACTAATGTAATTCAACCTTCCTAGTAAACTCATGACCTCCTTCTTGTTCTTCGGCGGTGGTAGACTTTGAATAGCCTTGATCTTTGATGGATCCAGTTCAATACCTCGCCGACTCACTATAAACCCTAGTAATTTCCCTGAAGGTACTCCAAAGGCACACTTCGCAGGATTGAGCTTTAAATTGTACCTCCGGAGTCTTTGGAAAATCTTTCTCAAATCTCTCACATGATCAGGTTGTTTTTTGGACTTTATGATGACATCGTCCACGTACACTTCAATTTCTCGATGTATCATATCGTGGAACATTGTGGTCATTGCCCTCATATAAGTTGCCCCGTCATTCTTTAATCCAAACGGCATTACTCTGTAACAGTACATTCCCCAAGGTATAATGAAGGCAGTTTTCTCAGCATCTTCTTCGTCCATAAGGATCTGGTGATAACCGGCATAACAATCCACAAATGAACCGATTTCATGCTTGGCGCAATTGTCGATCAATATGTGGATGTTTGGCAATGGGAAGTCATCCTTCGGACTGGCTTTGTTGAGATCTCTGTAGTCTACACACACTCTGGTTTTTCCATCTTTCTTTGGGACCGGCATGACATTCGCCAACCAGGTGGGGTATTTGGTAACTCTTATGACCTTTGCCTCAAACTGCTTATTCACCTCTTCCTTTATCTTCACACTAATGTCCGTTTTGAATTTCCGCAACTTTTGCTTTACCGGCCGGCATTCAGAGTAGATAGGCAACTTGTGTACCACCAAATCGGTGCTAAGTCCGGGCATGTCATCATAGGACCAAGCAAAAATGTCCTTAAACTCATGCAACAACCTTATCAATTCATCCCTGAGGGGTGCCTCCAAATGAACACTAATCTTTGTTTCTCGGACATCATCTTCGCTCCCCAAATTTACAGATTCCATATCACTTAGATTCGGTTTGGGTTTTTCCTCATATTGTTTCATGTCCTTGCTTATTTCCTCCAGGGCTTCCTCATCCTCACATTTTATTTCACTATCTTCCTCGATTTCTTGTATAGTAACGTGATTGTCAGAACTGGGTCTAGAATCCTTCACGCATGACATGGCATCAGAATCAACACATGCTGAACTGTACAAAGGAAAAATAAAGAAAAAATAAGGCAAAAGTGAAGAAAAGGAAAACTGCATTTCATTGATAAAAAGAACGAACAAAGTTCGGGATACATTTTGATTTTCTTTTCATGAGGGGGATGGGAGAACTATAAAAATAACAATTTTGGGAAAGCAATGATGAAATTTTGGAGCTAACTACCAAGACTCCTTCCTGATAGGGAAAGGAGTAGCTTCCCAATTGTTCAACATGATTCCAGGTCCCACAAACTGCACATCCATTTTGCTTGTGCCTTCCCCTGCTTCAACCATGTTCACATCCCAAAACATCTTCTCAAAACTCAGCATTTCTTCATCAGGTCGGGTCTCGATGTACTTTGTCGCAGCAGATGTCCGATATTTTGTACCAGGCTTGATGAAGGTGTCGGATAGTTTGGGTATAGGTTTAGGCAAGGTCCGGTTGTTTTTGGCTTTTGAGGCTCTCTGGATATCGGCAAAGGTGGGTTTGAACCCTAAGCCGAAAGTACCTTTGTTTTCTGGAAGCTGAACCGACTGAATAACTCCCTACAATGCTTTGCCCAATCCCTTACCTGGTGCAAACCCATTTCTAAGCATCTCTTTGTCCACCATCACAGCAGTTGGTGCCATCATAGGGATTGGCAACTTCTCCCCTTCAGCAATTCTGTTTACCACAATAGCATCTGTCACTTGGTAGACCCAGGGACCTCTATCTCCGTCGGTATCATCAAACGGTGCCACCACATTACAGGCATTTTCTTCCCCATGTACTACAATTTCCTGCTGTTCCCACTCGAATTTGACCATCTGGTGTAAAGAAGATGGTACTGCCTTGGCCGCGTGAATCCAGGGTCGGCCTAACAACAAGTTATATGACACAGCAATGTCGAGCACCTGGAATTCCATAGTAAAATCAACAGGACCGATGGTCACCTCCAGAATAATGTCTCCCAATGTGTTTTTACCCCCACCATCAAATCCTCTCACGTTTATACTGTTATTCCGGATTCTGTCCGGACTGATGTTCAGCTTTCCCAATGTCGACAGCGGGCAAATGTTAGCGCTTGATCCGTTGTCTATCAACACTCTGGTCACTACCGACTCTTCACTCTTTACCGTAAGGTACAACGCCTTATTGTGCTCAGTTCCCTCCACAGGCAATTCCTTATCAGAGAATGTGATCCTATTAGACTCGAAAATCTTGTTGGTAATCTTTTCCAGATGGCAAACTGAAATCTTTTCTGGAATATGAGCCTCATTTAGAATCTTCATTAGGGCCTTCCTGTGTTCTTCTGAGTGTATTAGCAAAGATAGCAAAGAGATCTGGGCAGGGGTCTTCCTCAATTGCTCAACTACTGAGTAATCTTGTGACTTCATCTTCTTGAGGAATTCCTTCGCTTCCTCTTCTGACACTGGTTTCTTCAATTGGTTCTCTTTTACTGCTTTTATTTTTCTCAATTCTTCTGGAGCAAAGCATCTTCCGGACCGGGTGAGACCGTGGGTTTCATTAATTTCCCCAGACACCTCTTTTCCTTTATAAACCACTGCTACCTTGTTGTAGTTCCAAGGTACAGTCTTTGTGCTCACCACCGGCATCTGCACTACCGGCTTTATAATTATTGGCTCCGTACTCACGCCTTTCACGGTCACAATTGGCTTTACGCCTGGCACTACCACTTTCAAACCTTCCACCACTACTGGCTTTCCTGTTGGTTCTTCAACTATTGCTTTTTCTTTCACGGCTTCCTTTTCTGCTTTCCCACTTGACTTTATCATCATCACGGACTGAGATGGTTTCTGATTGCCATCACCTTGCACCAATTCTATCATGTGTGTCTCATGGTGATTTGGCAGCGGATTCTGGGTAATGTTCGGGGCTTCTGGAGCCTGAACTTCAATTCTCCTATCATCAATGAGATCCTGAATGGCATTCTTCAACTGCCAACATTTTTCGGTATCATGGCCCAATGTTCCCGAACAATATTCACACCTAAGAGAAGGATCAAGGTTTTTCGAGGGTGGGTTTGGGACTTTAGGTGCAACCGGGCTTAGCATCCCCAACTCTTTCAACCTATGATAAAGGCTAGTATATGATTCCCCGAGTGGGGTGAATGTTTTCCTTGCCTTGTTTCTCCACTCTGAGTCAGGCCTGGGCCTATTTTGGTTTCTGTAAGGTTTAGAGGTTGGGTATGTGTTCTGGGTGTGGTACACATTGTGTGGAGCTTGGGCTCTCCACACATGGGGTGGTGGCGGTGGGTAGGCTTGGGCTTGTGGGTGGTGGTAATGTGGGACTATTGGTGGGTATGGTGGTGGTGGTGGGTTATATGGGGTTGATGTGTTGTATGGGTTTGGCGAGTAAGATGGTGGTGGTGGATTATATGGGGTTGATGGGTTTGGTGGGTGCTGGTGGTACGGTCTTGGTGGGTGATGATGCGGGTTACGGTTCCATGGCCTGCTCTCTACAGTTGCTACCTCTTCCTTCTTTTTCTTTCCCATTGCTCCCCCGTTTCCAGTTTGTATAGCCTGATTAGTGGCCTTAATGGCCGAAAAACTCATGATTTTATTTATTTTCAAACCCTCCTCCACAAAGCTTCCCATCTTCACGACTTCATTGAAACTCTTCCCAATCGCCGACACTAAATGACCGTAATATGTAGGCTCCAAAGCTTGTAGGAAACAATCCACCATCTCCCCTTCCTTCATGGGTGGATCTACTCTTGCAGCCTGCTCCCTCCATCTGAAACCGAATTCCCTAAAGCTTTCCCCTGGCTTCTTCTCCATTTTTGTAAGGGATAGTCTGTCAGGTATGATCTCTAAGTTGTACTGAAAGTGATTTGCAAAGGCTTGTGCAAGGTTATCCCAGACGAACCACCTTGTATGGTCTTGTCGGGTATACCACTCTAAAGCTGAACCACTCAGACTCTGGCTGAAGTACGCCATCAATAACTCATCTTTACCTCCTGCACCTCTCATTTTGCTACATTATCCTCTGAGATGGGCCACCGGATCCCCGTGTCCGCTATACATATCGAATTTTGGCAACTTGAATCCTACGGGAAGCTGCACCTCGGGGAATAGACACAGGTCCTTGTAGGCTACACTCACCTGCCCTCCTAGTCCTTGCATAGTGCGGAAAGCATTCTCCAGACTTTTCACTTTTCTGGCCATCTCTTCCTGCCCGACACTCTTAGCAATTCTTTCTTCACTTGTTTCTATCAACGGAGCATGAGACTCATGTTGTCGGAAAGTTGGCTCTGGAGGGTAGTAGTGAGGATCATGTATATGAAACATCGGTTCACTGGAGGATTTGTGCATAGCAGCGGGTGGAGGTGCCACATACACTGGAGCGACTTGGGGTATGTGAGGTGGCGCTTGTTTGACTGGAGGTGGTGGTACCTAGGAGGTGGAGGCATAATAGTGAGGGTAATCGGGGTATGTGGAGGATGAATTCATTGTAGGTGGTTCAGGATTGCGGTTGGACGATGGGACATATGCGGGGTTGGCAGGGTAAGCTGGCAGGGGTTGATCTCTAGACCAGGCCTGGTACATCTCGGCCATCTGCTGCCTCAGTTTGTACATTTCCTCCTTCATTCCTGCCACATCCACAATCTCCTCTTCGTGAGCAGGATCCACGATAGTTGCCTCAATTTCCTGGGACACATCTTTCGTCATCTTTTTGTATCTTGTGTTGTATGGGTGAGTAGCCAGAATGCCAATTGCCTAGATTCCAATCTAGACTCACAAGCATCAACACCCGTTAGTTGTTAGCGCATAAAATGCAACGACTTTAAAAACAAACACATTTCCTCGAGTCGTTATGCATCATCCCGGCCGCTGCTCATTTGGACCAATCACTTCTTTTTTCTCTCTTTTCTTTTCTTTCCTTTTTCTTTCTTTTTCTTTCTTTCTTCTTTTTTTCTCTCTTTTTTCTTTCCTTTTTTTTTTCTTGCTTTTTCTTTCTCTCTCCTTTTTTTTAATTGTCATTTTCATAATTACGTTCCTATTTATTTGCCTAGCGAATTTAAAGGAAATGACATGAAGCAAAAGAATTGATAACAACACTTGCTTTTCCACTGATAATTCAAAACATTGATTACAAGGTGATGTATTAAAAGAAAAATATAAAAGATGATGCATGCCCTATGAGTACATTAATGCTCCTAGTGCCCGCGAGGCATCGTTCGGCCTTGCCGCGGGCCTATATGCTAATCCCCTTTGGAGCCTATCTAGGTCAGCCATGACTTGTTGTACGAAGAACTTCACTGCTGATACAAAGGTCCTTCGAGACATATCTTCACAGAGTTGAGTCTTCCGGGTGATGTATTGGGCAATGCGAACAATCTTTTCTCTGATGACCCCCTTTTCTTGCAATAACCGGCTTATTTGTTCAGTGCGAGCATCCAAGGTATGTTGGTTGTCTTTTTGCACTTGCTGCAGCTCTAGTTCTAATCTATCCATAGTTGTGTAACAGTGCTCTCTCTCTTCCTCAATATCCTTGATAATCTTGTTACTTTTAACCGTGGCTGAAATTATTTTCTTTCTAAGCTGAGCTACCTCAAAATCGTGCTTGTCTTGTAACTGTCAAACCAACTTGGCTCTTTCCTCAGCATCTCTGTCGATTTGCTTCCGAGCCCTGACTAATTCCTTTTCAACTTTGTCTAAGTCGAAGTTGTAGTCGTTTACTTTGCGCCGGAGAATCTCAATTAACTTTTCATCCCGGGCTGAGCGAACTGGGGTCTCGGATGCAATTTTCATTTGAGCCATTTGAGCCTTCAACATCTCATTTTCTTTCTTCAGCTGTTTCTTCTCCACTTCATCGGATGCTGCCTATAAGCCACTTTCGAAATGAATATTTCTCAATTTATCCTCCAACAAACTGATTTCGGCCTTGTATTCTTTTTCCTTGGCCACCCATTTCTGATTCTCCTCGGATTGCTCTATCAGATCTTGCAAGTGAGGTCTCTTCGAAAGACGTTCGTGTTCAACCCCTCATCGGTACCATGTGGAGTATCCATGTGACATCTCCCCCTTTGCTCTATTCGGCACACAAGTATTAATCTTCAAATTTTGGCACTCATTCCAGATTTGCCGAATTTTTGCTTCAGGGAATTGCCCGTCCGGACCAATCTCCACAGCTTGCACACTGAGATCCCCATCTCTCGGAATAATTTGACACCGACCCAACTGTTGCAGGGCCCTGTATGGGGCATAAGGTTGTATACTCTTCAAACCCATGATCAAAAATGGCGATCCCTCCGTTGGCATGTATATCACCTCGTCAAGAGGTAACCAGTCATACGTCCAATCGATTTGACTGTCGGTTAGTGATCGAAGATACACAATCCAACCTTGGACTCCCTCTGGCAACTTTACCTCTTTTGTCCTCGTACTGAACTCTTCCAAACATGTCCGTTCAGCCGAACCATAGCTCGAGAATGAAGGGTGGTGGCATAGATGTTCGATTAGCCAGATTTGCAAGATCAAGTTACATCCTTCGAAGAAGTTGGCTCCCGCTTTGCATGCAGTCAGAGCACGGTAGATGTCCGCGACGATCATTGGGGCCAGAGTACAATTATCTTGTACTATCAGTGTGGTAGCTACTCCGGCAACTTTTATATTGATATGTCTATCCTTCCTCGGGAATACGACAACTCCGAGAAATGCCACCAAAAATGCAAACCTCCGGTGTTCCTCCCATTTCGCTCGGTTAGACTTGCAACATAACTTGTTTGTGAGGTCGTTGAAACCCCCAACGTGTCCAAGCCTACTGTAGATGAAGCTTAAGGAACAAAACCCGTTGGCCAGATCTTCGTTGTGCACATTCCGGGCAATTTTCAAAGAGTTGAGGAAACGATGCACTGTTACCGTCCTCGGAGATACCGGGTATTTTCCTTTTAGCAGGACCTCAGTCTTCCCGATATAGAAGGCAATCTCCTCTAAAGTAGGGGTAAGTTCAAAATCTGGGAAATGAAATACGTTATGTGCCGGATCCCAAAACGTGACCAACGCTCTAATCACATCACCTCGGGGAGCCATGTCTAATAACCCTGTAAGGCCTTTTAGGTAACCTTTGACCCAGTCTTGACCATCTGATCCCATGTCCTGCCACCATAATTTCAGCTCCAAAGGGATTTTATTTAGGGAAAAATGCTCATTCATCATTGTGCTCGTCCTGCACATTTATTAAGGCGATTTTATTTAGAAAAAAGGAAAATCTTTTTCAATGCAAGTTTTCATTTTTGAAGGAAAGAAAAAGCAAATGACTTTCGAAGTGGCCATTTTCGCCAAAACAGCCTTTCGGCGTCCTTTCGGAACATTCGGCCATTTCCAAAAATAGCGATCACCTCGATTATTTGAAAGGAAAATCTTTTTGGTCTTTTTCTAAGAGTGTGGTTGGACCCGTTTAGGGGTTGCCCACGTATCCCTCCTAATGGCGAGAATCAAACCTACGTAGTTCGGTTAGATTATTTGACCAATTATTTCAACAAAAACTGTTCCACCTTTTTTTTTTCAAATTTTCAAATTTTTCGGATTCCTATTTCCTACAAATCATTATTTTCCTCTCTCTCTTTTTCTTTTTCAACAATTTTTCTATCCTCGGGATTTTCGCCGGTCAGCATAACAATCAAGGACAATAAAAATGCAACACATAACATGCTCGGTCTTTTCCAATACCGGGTCACCTGTCCTAGACGGACCCAACCCCTGTGTTGAGTCCCCTAAGTCAAATATGATGCAAATAATCGTCCTAGACCTATGTTCAAAAATCTTACGGTTTCATAGAGTGCTAGACCGTGTACCCGAGCGGACAACCCGAATCGAGGAGGGGGCTACGTACCGGTGACCCGCGGAGTCAATCGGCTTTGTAACTTATCCGGCCTCTATTTTCTTACTTTAGGGTGACTTTAACAGAAAGGGGAGTCTCAACCAGTAAGCACATCCCCGGGGGTGAAGAGAGAAAGGTTTTCGGCACAATTTCATATACAATCCACATAATATCAAAGCGATAAAGCACATAGAATGTTGTTCAAATCATATAATAAAGTCAAACAATAACGCGAACGGCAGTTCTAAAGAGCTCGAGTTCTTAAACCCTAAAACCAAAG
Organism: Nicotiana noctiflora; assembly: GCA_032618575.1. Taxonomy (NCBI): domain Eukaryota; kingdom Viridiplantae; phylum Streptophyta; class Magnoliopsida; order Solanales; family Solanaceae; genus Nicotiana; species Nicotiana noctiflora. Next base: position 80,182 of record JASVEL010007091.1, on the reverse strand, counting down.
TTCGGGGTTGGGTTCCCCAGTAGAGTCGCCAGAGCTGTCACACCTCCCTTTTTACTACCCCACACTTATAGCATATAAATACGCTCGTAGAGTATACCCCGACGTTCAAATACCCGAAACGGATAAAATAACGTAAGGGAAGGAATTTTTCCAATTAAAGGACAATCGGTTCGGGATTTTATTAGAAATTAATCAGAGTCGCCACTTGGGAATGATAATGGTGTCCTAAGTCACCGGTTAATCCCGAATCCGAGGAATTTTGACTCTAAAATGTCTGCGAAGCAAAGATCCGGATAAGGAACTCTGTTAAGGTGTTAGGCATTCCCAGGTTCCGTGGTTTTAGCACGGTCGCTCAATTGTCGTTCATGACTCTTGTTCGACTTAATCATAGATTTTAACCTCATAATGTGCTTTTTACGTTAAGTGCTATTTTAAGAAATTTGCGGCATTGCGAAAACACGCCTCGAGTCATACCGCAACCAGTACGCCTATGACTTTCGGTGCATTTCAGCGTTGCCGAGATTTGGATTTGAGTCGCACCAAGTGCACACTCGTTCATAAGAAAGTATATTAAAATCGTGCCTTAAGATAGTCTATCGGCTTTTAATTGTTTTGGGTACGACTATGGAATTAACTAATAGTCTTCCCGAGTCTAATTATGTCAAACCATTGCTAAATGGGGGCCCCGCTCATTTTGCGTTATGCGAGGCTCGTCCCGATTATTTATTAAAGTCCAATCCTATTTGTTCAACTATGTTTGCTATACATTGTTTTTGCCTTAATCGATTTGTAACATTAAACATTCCAGGCCCGTCGAATTTTGTCATTTAATGGGCCTGGTCTTCTCTTCATTTAAATACACGTTCGAACTGCCCAGGTCTCCGATGCCCAGGCAGTTTTAGGACTTCTGCTCGTTGGCCCAGTTGGCTTCATATAGAGATTCAGGCCCGTGATATACATTAGGTCTAAACTACATAACAATAATAACGATTGCAGTAAAAGAGTAAAATACACATCAGGAACGAAAATTCATTTTATTTATTAATCCAAAAGGGAAAATGGCTGTACAAGAATATCATTCTTAATCCGATATCACAACTAATTAATGTATAAATGAATGAACTAACCCCGTTTCTTTGTTTTCCGTTGATGGCTTATATCAGTATTAAAATTACTTAGTCAAAGAGACATTTCATCTATGTGATGCCGTGTTTAAATAACCCAATCGCTTATTGACAATAACCATATTATCTAAAGCTAAATGACTATCTATACATACATTGCTATACTACAATTTTGGGCTTAATCAATGTTACAGATCTAGTCTCAAATGAATCACTACTTCCTTTTCTCTCTTGTGCTCGCTGATATCCAGAGACTGATTAACCATATGATTAACTACTGTTGTTTAATAAGAGCCAAATCTATTTAATATTATCAAAACCAACTTCATTACTCATCTGTTTATTTCCTTTTAAACTTATTCGAACTCGTGATTGACAAAACAGATTAACTAGGTGAGTTTATTACTATTAACTTATGTGATGGTCTTTTAGCTTTATTTTAGAGATTTTACCTAATTAACTAAATGAGGTGCTACTCACTACTACTATTATACTACTGCTATTACATTGTTTTGTATCTGTTTTTATACTATTACATTCTACACTACTGCTATAGATCTAAAATTGAAACAGGGAATAATACTAAAATACAATATCAAATGTATGTAAAGCTCAAGTCTTCATTTCATTCAATCAAATCTTTACAGCTCGTTCTCGGATAAGAGAATACCTGGATCAAATGGAAAGAAAGCTAATGAGTTCTAAGGAGATGAAGGCAAGTAATCAGCAATCGACTCAGAGCAATGCAACAGGATAGATTTGAATGCCAAATGAATGAGACCAAACAGCAATCAGCAAAGCAGGAAACCCAGCAGAATTCAAATAGAAAACCCAGACCCAAATTCGAGCAAAGAACCTCAAAACCAGAAGAAATCAACAAGTTTTACTCGAGAAAATCCCAGAAATCCTACTGTTGTATTACTGTTTTTTATCTCTGAAGCCTTATATTCAATAAAACCAGCCTATATGTATTTCAGATTTTGTTAATTTCCAACCCCTTTTCAGCCCTTTTTGGGGTGTATTTATAGCTAACTAAAGGCTGAAAACTTAGGGAGAAAGTTATGGGATTAATCCCAACTTTCCCCCTCTAAAGTTTGTGAAATGTTCACTTAAACCCCTCATTCAGTTACCAGAAACCCTTCCAGCGTGTGCTGGAAGGTTCCAAAGATTCCTTTTAAGGGGTTTTTACTAGTATAGCCCTAAGGGATGAAGATTTTTACAGATTTCCCATTTTAGGGAGACCATTATACCCTTAAATTGTGACGACCCGGCCCGTCGTCACGGGAATTACCACCCCGTTATGTTGTAAATACATTTTTTATGATTTTATATCAGTGTTAAAGCCTATCGGGTGAGTTAGGAGTGAATTGGATTGAAAATGAGGCATATAGCCTTTGTGAAGGAAACTTGAATAAGGAAAGTCAACGCGGAGTTGACTATTTGGTTAGAGGGCTCAGAATAGGATTCTGATGATTCGGTTAGTTTCGGGAGGTGATTTGTGACTTAGGGGAGCGATCGGAATTGAATTTGGAGGCCGGTGTAGAAATAGGCTTGAATTGGCTAAGGTTGAATTTTGGCGAAATCCGAACGGTAGGTGAGATTTTGATCCGGGGGTCGGAATGGAATTCCGACAGTTACAATAGCTCCGTTAGGTGATTTTGGATGTGCCTGCAAAATTTCAGGTCATTCGGACGTCGTTTAGTCGGGTTTTTGATTGAATGCGTAATTCGGAAAGTTTTAAGGAATTTAGGCTTGAATCCGTGTGTAATTGGTGATTTTGATGTTTAGGATGGTGTTTTTATGATTAGAACAAGTTTGAAACGTGTTATGGGGTATGTTGGTGGTTTTCGTTGGGGTCCCGGGGGCCTCGGGTTGATTTCGGGGGTCCAAACGGACCATTTCTTCTATTTTTGAACTGCTGTTGGCTGCTGGTTTTGTTGCAGACGGATGCTCTATGCGATCGCATAGGGTCATTGCGATCGCATAGAAGGATGGAAGTGAGCCCCAGAGTTGTTCTATGTGATCGCGTAATAGGAGATGCGATCGCATAGGTATGGAACCTGGCACTCTGCGATCGCAGGGTCACTGGTGCGATCGCATAGGGTAAAATGATCCGGGGTGCCTAAGAAGCTTATTGTTCTATGCGATCGCGTGGTCAGTCTGCAATCGCATAGTAGTAATTTGGAGCCTGGGTGAGATGTTCTATGCGATCGCGGAGAGGTAGTGCGATCGCATAGCCTTAATTATTTCGAGCTATCATTTGTTCTACGCGATCGCAAGGATGGGATGCGATCGCATAGTGTAAACGGCCCAGGCAGTGAATTAAAACCAGAAACATTTCACATACGGGTTCATTAACCCAAAACTCCATTTTTGAGTTCCAAGAGGAGAAATTGACGGGAGATTGCTGGGAAATCATCGGGGTTTCGTTGGAGGTAAGTTTTGTGGCTTAATTACATCATTTTAACATGAAATCCTTGGTTAATTCTCTGTAAATGGGAGATTAAATGTGGGTTTGAGCCCTAAGCCTAAATTGAAGAAAAACACCTATTTGAGTGGGCAAACGGAGTCCGATTTTGGTAAATTTTATATGTATGGACTCGTGGCGAGACGAAGGTTCCAGAAATGTGAATTTCGTAAATTTTCGGAATGTGGGCCCGGGGCTCGGGTTTTGACAACTTTGGGAATTTTGATGTAAATTGAGTTGTATTGATTGGGTGGCGTCCCATTGGCCTAAATTGTTGTATTTTTACTGTATTTGATCAGATTCTACACGTGCGGAGCTTGATTCTCGTGGCAAGGGCATTGCGGAGTAGTCGTCGCGCCGTATTGAGGTGAGTAATAGATGTGGGTGATGACCGGCGGGTTCGAAACCCCGGTATACCACTTTTTGACGCTGTATAGCGGCGAGACACGTACTCCCTTGTGAGTGCGGGGTCGATTGTGATTGGGGGCTATGGCTTAGTCCGACCTGTTGATACTGTATTATTGGCTATTCTAGAGCCGTCGAACCTCCTTCTCGGATGGTTGCATATATATATATATATATATATATATATATATTGTGATAATGGCCACTCTTGAGCCGAGGAACCCCCTTCTTGGGCGGTTGAGTATACATGTGGGCCGTGAGCCGGTTATTGGATCCCGCGAGGATCGTTATCATTGTCTTATCACATAGACATGCTAGTTTACTACTAGTCCGCAGCTATTTTTGTTATTATGCAAATTCCAATCTCTGGAACTTGATATTACTGTTTTCCAACCGAAAAATGATAAAAGAGTTTTCAAAAACTACTTTTGAGCCTGCGAGGCTGTATCTGCATATTAGCTGACTAGTAGTGGATCGGGCTGCACGCCGCAGCGAGATATATGTTGGATCGGACTGCACGCCGCAGGAATATCTCTATGAGATGTGCTTGGGCTGTAGGAGCCCCTCCGGAGTCCGAACCCCCACAGTGAGCACGGGTACCCAAAATTGGAGTCGGGCTACGCGCCGTAGCGGTCATATCATGCATTGCATTGCATTTAGCTACATCTACTAGCTGTTATGCTATTTGTTGGTATTTGTTGGAACAGGTACAGTGAAGATTGATTCTATGACGGGGTAGCTGATTATAGCTTTACATAGTGCTTTATTGCGGATTTCTTATCTGCGCTTTCTTACCCTTGTTTATTACCACTGAGTCTGGCAGTACTCATTTTACTCCCTGCACCTTGTGTGCAGATCCAGGTACCTCTCAGCAGTGATCCAGTAGCTGTGCGAGGCGACGTTTGTGGATATTCGAGGTAGCTGCAGAGTCCGCAGGACCCGATATTCCTTCCTACTGTCTTTTGATTTTGTATTGACATTTCTTTCCGCACTTGGCATTTTTGTAAACCTTTATACACTCATGTTCAGTAGAGGCTCATGACTCTTGACCCTTCGGACTATGGGAGTTAGTATATTTTGGGACTTGATTTCCTCGCTGTTGTACTATTGTTTCATATTTTGAATTGCTTAAATGGGTTAAAGAGAGCTTCTAGCTCCGTTGTTGATATTGATTGGTCAGGATGGCTTAGCAATGTGCTGGGCGCCATCACGACCGGATTTGGGGTCGTGACAAGTTGGTATCAGAGCCTAGGTTTACTAGGCCTCATGAGTCTTGAGCCGGTTAGTAGAGTCTTGTGGATCGGTACGGGGACGCCTGTACTTATCCTCGGGAGGCTGCGAACCTTTAGGAAAACTTCACTTTTCTTGAACTGTGTCGTGCGATCTTGTTGTTCTGAGAACTGAACTTCTATATTCTATTCTCTCGCAGATGGCGAGAACGCGAGCATCAGGACGAGGTGGACGACCTCCATTGCCACCTGTTAGAGGCCGTGGGCGCGGTCGTGCTAGAGTTAGAGGTAGGGCGGTTGAGGCAGTGCCAGCTGACCCGCCTGTTGTACCAGTTCAGGAGCAGCCCCCAGTGGTTGATGCTCCAGCGGTCCCAGTTCAAGGCCAGACTATATCTATTGCTATCCCTGGTCTTCAGGAGACTCTTGCTCAGATATTATCAGTGTGTTCCGGTTTGGCTCAGGTAGTTTCAGCTACTGCTACTGTAGCGACATCTCAGTCAGGGGGTGGTCAGCAGACCCCTGCGGCTCGCACACCTGACCCGGTTGTTCAGGGACTTCAGACGCCAGAGGCGGTCCCCGCTCAGGTGGTTGCACCGGTTATTCCTCCGGCTGCACCAGCTCCAGCTCCAGAGCATATGGTTCAGGTTATGCCCGATGACGAGCAGCGTCGTCTTGAGAGATTTGGTAGACTTCAGCCACCCCATTTCAGTGGCGTTGAGGGCGAGGATGCCCAGGGTTTCTTGGATAAGTGTCAGAAGATGCTGCGTACGGCTGGTATTCTTGAGTCCAGCGGAGTTTCATTTACTACATTTCAGTTCACTGGTCCCGCATTTGATTGGTGGGAGGAGTTTGAGAGGCGTAGGCACGCAAGAGCAGCACCTCTCACATGGCAGCAGTTCTCTACTCTCTTTCTAGAGAAATATGTACCTCGGTCTCGTCGCGAGGAGCTACGTCGCCGGTTCGAGTGGTTGATTCAGGGCGACATGTCTGTGACTCAGTATGAGCTTAGATTCACTCAGTTGGCTAGGCATGCCACATGGATGATCCCCACTGATAGGGAGAGGATCAGGAGGTTCATTGATGGCCTCAACTACTCTATCCGTATTCTTATGACCGGCGAGCGAGTTCTGTCATCATCGTTTGAGCAGGTTGCTGATATGGCACGCTCCGTTGAGGCGGATCGTCGCCGAGAGAGAGAGAGCGGGAGGCCAAGAGGCCTCGTGGTTCTGGCAGCAGTTTCAGCGGTGCTCCATCTAGAGGGCATTCCCGGCAGAGCCGAGGTCGCTCGTCTAGACCTTCTCATTCGGGCCGCCCGGAGCAAGAGCGGAGGTTCGCATGGTCGTGGTCGACGGGGGTTTCAGCGGGTCGGTCATCACTTAGTGCCCTCCCCGCCCGAGTGCAACACTTACTTCTCCAGCACCCGGTGCATGTTGTGAGTGTGGTGAGTTTGGCCACACGAGGAGACGATGCCCTCGACTACGTAGGGGCGGGACTCAGCAGAGGGATCAGCCCTCCTCTTGAGCACCATCTCGGTCTAGTAGAGGTGGAGGTCGGTCTTCTCGGGGTCGCCCCAGGGGCGAGGAGAGATCCGGTGGAGGCCGAGGCACGGTTCTATGCACTTCCCGACGGGCGTGATGCGGTTGCCTCCGATGCTGTGATTACGGGTATCATTTCCTGTCTGTCCGAGAGATGCCTCTGTTCTATTTGATCCGGGATCCACATATTCTTACGTGTCCTCTTATTTTGCACATCATTTGGGTGCGACTCGTGGTAGTCTTGATTTACTTGTTCATGTATCCACCCCCGTGGTTGATACGATTGTTGTGGATCATGTCTATAGATCCTGTGTTATATCTATTAGGGGTCTGGAGACCCAGGCAGACTTGTTATTATTGGGGATGGTGGACTTTGATATTATATTGGGTATGGACTGGTTGTCTCCGTACCATGCTATATTGGACTGTCATGCTAAGACAGTTACGTTGGCCATTCCTGGTATTTCTCGGATTGAGTGGCGGGGTTCGACTGATTTCGTCCCTAGCCGTGTTATTTCGTTCTTAAAAGCTCAGAAGATGGTTGAAAAGGGGTGTTTGTCGTACTTAGCATTTGTGAGAGATGTGGGAGCTGAGTCTCCTAGCATTGATTCTGTACCTGTGGTGAGGGATTTTCCAGATGTATTTCCCTCGGACCTGCCGGGCATGCCGCCGGATAGGGATATTGATTTTGGCATTGACTTGGTGCCGGGCACTCAGCCCATATACATTCCTTCTTATCGGATGGCACCCGCTGAGTTGAAAGAACTGAAGGAGCAGCTTCAGGAGCTTCTGGATAAGGGTTTCATCCGCCCTAGTGTATCCCCGTGGGGTGCACCAGTGTTATTTGTTAAAAAGAAAGATGGTTCCATGCGGATGTGTATTGATTATAGGCAATTGAACAAAGTGACGGTGAAGAACAAGTACCCTCTGCCACGCATAGATGATTTGTTTGACCAATTACGGGGTGCAAGGGTGTTTTCTAAGATCGATCTTCGTTCAGGCTATCATCAGCTAAAGATCAGGGACTCGGATATTATGAAGACTGCATTCAGGACCAGATATGGTCACTATGAGTTTCTTGTGATGTCTTTTGGGTTGACCAACGCCCCGGCAGCATTTATGCATCTGATGAACAGTGGTTTCAGACCCTATTTGGATTCATTTGTGATTGTATTCATTGATGACATTCTAGTCTACTCCCGTAGTCAGGAGGAGCATGCTCAGCATTTGAGTATTGTGTTGCAGAGATTGAGGGAGGAGAAGCTATATGCTAAATTCTCCAAGTGCGAGTTTTGGCTCGAGTCCGTAGCATTTATGGGACATGTGGTGTCTCGTGATGGTATTCAGGTTGATCAGAAAAAGATAGAGGCGGTGCAGAGTTGGCCTAGACCGACCTCAGCTACAGAGATCGGGAGTTTTCTTGGTTTGGCGGGATATTATCGCCGGTTTGTTCAGGGATTTTCATCCATTGCTTCTTCATTGACTAAATTGACCCGGAAGGGTGCACCATTCGTGTGGTCGGATGAGTGCGAGGAGAGCTTTCAGAAGCTCAAGACAGCTTTGACCACAGCTCCAGTGTTAGTATTGCCATCAGCTTCGGGTTCATATACCGTTTATTGTGATGCCTCGAGAGTGGGGATAGGTTGTGTGTTGATGCAGGAAGGAAAGGTAATTGCTTATGCTTCTCGGCAGTTGAAGCCGCATGAGAAGAACTATCCTGTTCATGACTTGGAGCTAGCCGCCATTGTTCATGCATTAAAGATTTGGAGGCACTATTTGTATGGTGTGTCTTGTGAGGTGTATACCGACCATCGTAGTCTCCAGCACTTGTTCAAACAGAAAGACCTTAATTTGAGACAGCGGAGATGGCTTGAGTTGCTGAAGGATTATGACATTACTATATTATATCATCCGGGGAAGGCCAATGTGGTAGCCGATGCTTTGAGCCGGAAGGCGGTCAATATGGGGAGCTTGGCATATATTCCAGCTGAGGAGAGGCCATTTGCTTATGATGTTCAGGTGCTAGCCAATCGGCTAGTGAGGTTAGATATTTCGGAGCCCAGCCGGGTATTGGCTTGTGTTGTATCTCGGTCATCTCTATATGATCGTATTCGTGAGCGCCGGTATGATGATCCACATTTGGCTGTCCTTAGGGACAGAGTTCAGCATGATGATGCTAGAGATGTCACCATTGATAGTGACGGCGTATTGAGGATGTAGGGCCGGATATGTGTGCCCAATGTTGATGGCCTTCGTGAGTTGATTCCGGAAGAGGCCCATAGCTCGCGGTATTCTATCCATCCAGGAGCCGCGAAGATGTATCAAGATTTGAAACAGCACTATTGGTGGAGAAAGATGAAAATGGACATTGTCGGACATGTAGCACGGTGCCTCAACTGTCAGCAGGTTAAGTACGAGCATCAGAGGCCCGGTGGTGTATTTCAGCGCATTGTTATTCCCGAGTGGAAATGGGAGAGAGTCACTATGGATTTTGTTACTGGACTCCCTCGGACGGCGAGGAAGTTTGATTCTGTATGGGTGATTGTGGATAGACTGACCAAGTCAGCTCACTTCATTCCAGTTAGTACTACCTACTCATCGGAGCGGTTGGCATCGATCTTTATTCGAGAGATTGTTCGGTTGCATGGAGTCCCGGTGTCTATCATATCCGACAGGGGTACTCAGTTCACTTCTCAGTTTTGGAGAGCATTTCAGCGAGAGATGGGTACACGGGTTGAGTTGAGTACAACATTTCACCCCCAGACAGACGGACATTCTGAGCGTACTATTTAGATCTTGGAGGATATGTTGCGAGCTTGTGTGATTGATTTTGGTGGTTCGTCGGATGAGTTCCTACCACTTGCTGAGTTTGCCTACAACAACAGTTATCAGTCGAGTATTCAGATGGCCCCGTATGAGGCATTGTATGGAGACGGTGTAGATCCCCCGTGGGATGGTTTGAGCCTGGTGAGGTTAGATTGATAGGGACCGAGTTAGTCCAGGATGCTCTGGATAGAGCAAAGTTGATCCAGGAGAGACTTCGTACAGCACAGTCTCGTCAGAAGAGTTATGCGGACCGTAGAGTTCGAGAGTTGTCTTTCATGGTTGGTGACAGAGTATTGTTTAAGATTTCACCTATGAAGGGTGTTATGAGGTTTGGGAAGAAAGGAAAGTTGAGTCCCAAGTACATTGGTCCTTTTGAGATACTTAGGAGAGTTGGAGAGGTGGCATATGAGTTGGCCTTGCCGCCTAGCTTATCCAGCGTTCATCCAGTATTCCATCTGTCTATGCTCCGGAAGTACATTGGAGATCCGTCTCATGTATTAGATTTCAGCACCATTCGGCTTGATGGTGATCTATCCTATGATGTGGAGCCTATTGCCATTTTGGGACGTCAGGTGAGAAAATTGAGGTCTAAGGAGATTGCATCAGTTAAGGTTCAGTGGAGAGGTCGGCCCGTAGAGGAGGCCACTTGGGAGATCGAGCGGGAGATGCGGAGTAGATATCCTCACTTGTTTGAGACTTCGGGTATGTTTCTTGACCCGCTCGAGGACGAGCGTTTGCTTAAGAGGGGGAGAATGTGACGACCCGGACCGTCATCACGGGAATTACCACCCCGTTATGTTGTAAATACATGTTTTATGATTTTATATCAGTGTTAAAGCCTATCGGGTGAGTTAGGCGTGAATTGGATTGAAAATGAGGCATATAGCCTTTGTGAAGGAAACTTGAATAAGGAAAGTCAACCCGGAGTTGACTATTTGGTTAGAGGGCTCGGAATCGGATTCTGATGATTCGGTTAGTTCCGGGAGGTGATTGGTGACTTAGGGGAGCGATCGGAATTGAATTTGGAGGGCCGGTGTAGAAATAGGCTTGAATTGGCTAAGGTTGAATTTTGGCGAAACCCGAACGGTAGGTGAGATTTTGATCCGGGGCTCGGAATGAAATTCCGACAGTTACAGTAGCTCCGTTAGGTGATTTTGGATGTGCCTGCAAAATTTCAGGTCATTCGGAGGTCGTTTAGTCGGGTTTTTGATTGAATGCGTAATTCGGAAAGTTTTAAGGAATTTAGGCTTGAATCCGTGTGTAATTGGTGATTTTGATGTTTAGGATGGTGTTTTTATGATTAGAACAAGTTTGAAACGTGTTATGGGGTATGTTGGTGGTTTTCGTTGGGGTCCCGGGGGCCTCGGGTTGATTTCGGGGGTCCAAACGCACCATTTCTTCTATTTTTGAACTGCTGTTGGCTGCTGGTTTTGTTGCAGACGGATGCTCTATGCGATCGCATAGGGTTATTGCGATCGCATAGAAGGATGGAAGTGAGCCCCGAGTTGTTCTATGCGATCGCGTAATAGGAGATGCGATCGCATAGGTATGGAAACTGGCACTATGCGATCGCAGGGTCACTGGTGCGATCGCATAGGGTAAAATGATCCGGGGTGCCTAAGAAGCTTATTGTTCTATGCGATCGCGTGGTCGGTCTGCGATCGCATAGTAGTAATTTGGAGCCTGGGTGAGATGTTCTATGCGATCGCGGAGAGGTAGTGCGATCGCATAGCCTTAATTATTTCGAGCTATCATTTGTTCTACGCGATCGCAAGGATGGGATGCGATCGCATAGTGTAAACGGCCCAGGCAGTGAATTAAAACCAGAAACATTTCACATACGGGTTCATTAACCCAAAACTCCATTTTTGAGTTCCAAGAGGAGAAATTGACGGGAGATTGCTGGGAAATCATCGGGGTTTCATTGGAGGTAAGTTTTGTGGCTTAATTACATCATTTTAACATGAAATCCTTGGTTAATTCTCTGTAAATGGGAGATTAAATGTGGGTTTGAGCCCTAAGCCTAAATTGAAGAAAAACACCGATTTGAGTGGGCAAACGGAGTCCGATTTTGGTAAATTTTATATGTATGGACTCGTGGCGAGACGAGGGTTCCAAAAATGTGAATTTCGTAAATTTTCGGAATGTGGGCCCGGGGCTCGGGTTTTGACAACTTTGGGAATTTTGATGTAAATTGAGTTGTATTGATTGGGTGTCGTCCCATTGGCCTAAATTGTTGTATTTTTACTGTATTTGATCAGATTTTACGCGTGCGGAGCTTGATTCTCGTGGCAAGGGCATTGCGGAGTAGTCGTCGCACCGTATTGAGGTGAGTAATAGATGTGGGTGATGACCAGCGGGTTCGAAACCCCGGTATACCACTTTGTGACGCTGTATAGCGGCGAGACACGCGCACTCTTGAGAGTGCGGGGTCGATCATGAACTGGAGACTATATATTAGTCCGACCTGTTGATACTATATTATTGGGTATTCTAGAGCCGTCGAACCTCCTTCTCGGATGGTTGCATATATATATATATTGTGATAATGGCCACTCTTGAGCCGAGGAACCCCCTTCTTGGGCGATTGAGTATACATGTGGGCCGTGAACCAGTTATTGGATCCCGCGAGGATCGTTATCATTGTCTTATCACATAGACATGCTAGTTTACTACTAGTCCGCAACTATTTTTGTTATTATGCTAATTCCTATCTCTGGAACTTGATATTACTGTTTTCCAACTGAAAAATGATAAAAGAGTTTTCAAAAACTACTTTTGAGCCTGCGAGGCTGTATCTGCATATTAGCTGACTAGTAGTGGATCGGGCTGCACGCCGCAGCAGGATATATGTTGGATCGGACTGCACGCCGCGAGAATATCTCTATGAGATGTGCTTGGGCTGTAGGAGCCCCTCTGGAGTCTGAACCCCCACAGTGAGCACGGGTACCCAAAATTGGAGTCGGGCTACGCGCCGTAGCGGTCATATCATGCATTGCATTGCATTTAGCTACATCTCTGCTAGCTGTTATGCTATTTGTTGGTATTTGTTGGAACAGGTACAGTGAAGATTGATTCTATGACAGGGTAGCTGATTATAGCTTTACATAGTGCTTTTTTGCGTATTTCTTATCTGCGCTGTCTTACCCTTGTTTATTACCACTGAGTCTGGCAGTACTCATTTTACTCCTCGCACCTTGTGTGCAGATCCAGGTACCTCTCAGCAGTGATCCGGTGGCTGTGCGAGGCGACGTTTGTGGATATTCGAGGTAGCTGCAGAGTCCGCAGGACCCGATATTCCTTCCTACTGTCTTTTGATTTTGTATTGACATTTCTTTCCGCACTTGGTATCTTGTAAACCTTTATACACTCATGTTCAGTAGAGGCTCATGACTCTTGACCCTTCGGTCTATGGGAGTTAGTATATTTTGGGACTTGGTTTCCCCGTTGTTGTACTATTGTTTCATATTTTGAAATGCTTAAATGGGTTAAAGAGAGCTTCTAGCTCCGTTGTTGATATTGATTGGTCAGGCTGGCTTAGCAATGTGCTTGGGCGCCATCACGACAGGATTTGGGGTCGTGACATAAATCTTTGCAAAATTGCAGAAATCAGGGGTACAAATGACTCCCCTACCCTCTTATGTTTCACACTATTCACCATTTTACCTATTTGGTTTCCAATTGTGCCCCTAAGGGCACTGCTGATTTACTGGACCTGCCTAGGTCAAGTTTCAGCCTCTTTTGAACCTATTTAACTAATAGCCAGCACTTGCATTGGTATTTAAGGGCTGGCCACTTTTGGCTTAAGGACTTATTTCAATTTTAACCACTTCTGAATTTATTTCAGTTAATTAAGACGTGATTATCTCCATTTAAAACTAATTGCATGACTAGCCTGCTTTATTAATGAAAATAAACTATTTAAAAGTTAGCCAGTCTCAAGTTGAGACTTGGCTTGGGTATTAAACCCAATTACTGAACAGCTGGGCTCCAAAACCTTTACAGGTTTGGCCACTTTGATGTTCGGGGCTCTAAAGAGAGCTTGGGCCAGTCTGCATTTGCAGACTTAGCCATTTTGCACAACCGGCCCTTTTAAAGGTGGGCTGTGTGTTAGGGCCTTATAGAATAGGTCAACCTTTTGCAAGGTTGACCACTCTTAGGCCAATTATTGTCTAACAGCCTATTTTTTGTGATTTTCAGTTTAGTCTTGTCTCAAAACTAGCCACTCTAAGGATCATAATACTAGCAGCTATAACCAATTCACCTAAGCATAATAAGCATTAACAGTGTTCATACTTAACATAAAACTATTGCAAACTTAGCCATTTCAACATACAATTGCACACATAACCACATGAAACCAAATATGTTTATCAACTAATCAAAACCCAGAGAAGAAGTTGGATAATGTTGAATTTTAATCAATCAGACTCACAAACTCAATTTCAAATAGCAAAGTGTCAATTAAACATTAAGCAGGCCTAGTTACAATCAATTCTATGTTGAGTGATTCACTGGAAGACCCAAAGCACACTTAGGGTTCATGAACATAGGCATAGTAAATGCTAGCTTTCATAACAGTCAACAAGAGATGAACTAGGCTTGTATCAGACATGAGAACAATGGGTCTAACAGAGTAATATGAGAATGGTAATAACCAACCTAAATCTAACACAAGTGCATGACAGATAAGATGAAAAGAAGAACATGGATAAACAGTGAAGAAGAAACCTAAAACTATCAATTCAAGTCATATGAAAGTTTGAACAACTTCAAGATCACCTAGGTTCATGGCATAGACATACACAAAAGCAAAAAGACCTAACAAACAACCAGTATGAAAGATCTAACATGGTTCACAAGATGAAAGAGGAGAAGAGAATCAAGGTGACCTTCAACTTATCAGGATCAAAACATGATTTAAAAACAACGAATAGAAGTAAAAGAGAACAACTATCAACAGTCAAACTTTGAGATGAATCAGAAGCCAACAGTCGAAAGTGACACAGAAAAGATGAATTTCTCAATCTTAAAGCAAAGAACCATGTGATCACACAAGACATATGATGGATAAGGTCCTATTACTAACAGGCTCTGAAGGAACAGGTTGCGAAACCCTATGACTAAGCATTAGAGATACGGGAAAAAGATGTGAAACATGCGAAGAAATAGGAAAGATAAACACAACAAGAGAAGAGCTAATGATAAGCAGAGAGATAGAAAACCCTAAAACTAACATGTGAAACAACTAAGAAATATAGAAGAGATAACAATTAACAGAGAAAAGCGACAAAGGAAATATGAACTACAGAAACATGGGGGACATAACCAAACAAAAACAAATCATGGACAAGAATGTTAAACACAAACAAAATCAGAGAAGACATAAGAGGCATGCAAAGCACGAAAATATGAAGAAACAAGCAAATAAGAATTAATCACAGAAGGAAAGGGACTTAGCTTAGCGGGGTCTGTCCCCCAAGCTTCCTAACCCTTTTCCTCTTTTATTATCTCTCTCGGACTCCTTTTTCTCTCTTTTCTCTATTTCTTTTCTTTATTTTTTTTTCATTTTTCTTTTTTCTGGTTTCTTGCTTGGACTTCAAGACGAAGCCTTTTTTTTTATTTTGTTTGAAGGGGGTGTTTTGGGAGGGTAAAGGACGGATCTTGGGCGGTTTAGGTTTGGGGGTCGCCGGAGTTAGGTTTCCGGCGACCTTCTTTAGGATATTCGAGACGATCCGAGGATATTCGAGGGGTGAGAGTGGTATGGGTGGGTAGATCAGGTGAATGGGGTTCTTTTGGCGTTGGTTTTGAGTGGTTTCTCATTGTTTGGGTGGTCACCGGTGTAGCTCCGGTGACCGGGACTTGAAGAACAGGGTCTTTTTTCTAGGTTCTTTGGTGTTTTGAGATGAAGAAGAAGGAGAAAAAGAAGAAGAAAAGAAGAGGGGAGGGATTTAAAGGGGCCGGCGACCACCGTGGAGGGTGGTGGCCGCTATTGTCGGCTAGGGTTCTTAAGGGTTGAGGATGAAGAAGATGGGAGAAGAGAAAGGGTTTCTAGAGGCGGCTAGGTTAAGGGATTGGAAAGAAAATGGCCGGCTGTTTGCACATAAGCCTTATATAGGCGATATGTCCGAGGTAATCTTGGCCGTCCGTTTGATGGAGATCAACGGCCTGTGCGTGCGTTACTAAAACGACGCCGTTTGGGTTCATTACAGAGACCAAGGTCTCGCCCGTTGGATCAATTGGGACGGACGGCTCAGATTTGATCCCTCTTTTAACTAACTAAATCAATCTTTCAATTATTTGGACCGTTGGATTGAACCTAGATGAACGGCCAAGATCGCATCAGCTTAAAGCATTGGACCGGATCCCTTGGGCTTATGTGCTTGGGCCTCTAAATTCAATTCAAATTGGCCCAAGCTTATTACACTACCAATTTTTTATATTTTCTGATATTAATCTTTTTATGTATTTTCTCTTTATACTCTTTTTTTTTCTTTTATGAAAAATTATAAAACCTAATTTCCTACTTACTCTAATTATTTAGTATTTTTTGGAAATTTTCTACTATTTTTCCTTAATTTTAACTACTTAAAACTATTTTTGCTAATTTTTCTTAAAACCTAACTAATTAAAAAAAGTAATTACCTAGCCTAATTTGTTTTTTATTTTTCCTAATTTCTACTTATGCAAATACACAAAGTATAGCTAATTTCAAACAAAGCAAGTAATTGCACTCAAAAACATATTTATTTTAATTTTGGAATTATTTGCCCGGTGCAAAAATCATGTGCTCACAGCCTTGAGATACTAACTTCCTTTTTGGGCTTGGAAGAGGTTATGACTTGCATTCTTTTTACACTTGTATCACATAACCTATGATCCTTGAAACTTGATTTGAGCAGACCATGAATTAGGTCCTTATTGACTAATTTGTTCAGCAGTGTAAAACTTGTATCACCCAAACTTCTATGCCATAGCTCTGCATTATCATTAACAACACTCAAACAACCAAGATCCCCTTATCACAGATTTGGGAAATACCCAGCAGAATCTCGTAGAGGACTAGGTACTCTACTGTTCAATGGACTCATACTGTTTCTGATCCTTATAACTCCCAAAATGTATCCCTGCTTGCCATTTTCAAAGGGTATATGCTTTCCTTGCAGGGCCTTCAGTGAAAGAAAATCATTTGTTTTTTTAGTTATGAGCTTCGAGCAGTCGCTATCCATGTGCCACCATTGACTACTCCCTTTCATTGTTCCATGTACACCTAAGTTAATGATTTGACTTAGGAACCCACACTAGCTTGGGTCCCTTATAATGATAGAACAGGCGGATCAAACTTCTTTTTGCCCATGCAGGCAGTACATTTTTTTTAACGAACCAGGTTCCTCATCAATGCGCCTTTTTCAACAAAAACTCTATGTTTTGGCAAACACTGATTTTTAACATTACAAGAGTCCTTGTAATGATCAGTTTGACCATAGTAAGTGCACAAACTATTATCAGCCACATTTACATACTTCTTCTGGGTATTATTGGAGGTTTTAGCCTTTTGGAACCCCATGCCTTACCTGTTTCCACCATTACTCATATACAAGACGTTATTACATTGGAGGACCAAGTCTATTTAAGTAACTTATGACGATCATTTTTAACTGTTTTTAAATCCTCCCGAAGTTTTCTATTCTATTCAAGTTCAGCAACAGGGCTTGTTTTAATATTCTTAAGCTCACTCTTAAGCTCAAGTTGAGCCTCTCTAGACACCTTCTCTCTCTCAGTATTGTCCATCCATTTTTTTCTTTGTTTCTTCAACAAACTATGTTTTCTAGTTATTTCTTCCACTTGTTTCCTTATGTCTATAATAGAAACTACCATATCATCCATTTTTTGTAGCTGCAATTTTCTCTACTAGAGTATTCTTTTCTTTGCTAAGATTCTCTATGGCTTCCTTCAAGTCATCGACCACTACCATCAAATCATCTCTAGATTGTTCAACATCTCCTAGATCTATGATTAGGGCATTTTTATAATCAACAAAACTATAATATGTATCAATTAGAACATTTGCTAATGACATTAATTTCTTTGAAAACTAGGACTTCAGATTTCTCGGAACATCCCTGAAATTTACCTCATCATTGCCATCATCTTTATCCTCATCGGACTAAGCCATTAATGCAAACAATTAATATTCCTTTGCTTCATTTTGCATAGCCATCATGGAGCTGGTTCCTACATCTAGTTCCTCTTCTGATTCACTGGAGGAGTCTCCCTATGTGGCAAGAGCTTCTTTCACAACATTGTCAGCTACACTTTTTTGATTGAATTGTTTATCAGGAATAGTTTCCTTTTTGCTACTTTCTTAGAGTTGTGTTTGTAATGCTCTTCTTTCAGAAATGAGAAGTCTTTGATGAAGTATCCAGGCTTTCCACACCTATGACAACAATCATTTCCTTTGAAATTCTTGGTGAAACATCATTTCTTTGGGATCAGACCATTTTTACGAATCATCTTCTGAATCTTGATTGACTTTCCTCGAAGTTTGGTAGATCATGTAGATCCTTTGTAGATGTTAACCTTTTAGAAAGAACCCTCATTGATACCAAATATTGGAAACTAAGTGTCCACCAGACTGTATAGAGAAGCAAGTTCTCTATGAGTTTCCCCTAAAGATACTAGTAAACCAAACTGTATAGCGATCTGGTCCTATATCAGTTCCCACAGTGCTAACTACTGAACCAGTATGTAAATGAAACACAAGATAAGTTCCTACTGTGTAGAGAACCAGATTCTCTAATTGTTCCACTGTAGCTTGACAGTAAGTAAAGAACGCAGAGTTTTTTTACGTGGAAAATCCCAACTTAAGGGGACAAAAACCACAACTTACACTTATAGGATTTCAACTTCACTAACTTGTAAACACCTATTACACACCACTTTGTAATGACTTTATTAGAAAAGATTCAACTAACTTGTGGTACTCTCACCACAAGCCACTTTGTGACTCTCTAGTTATAAAGGATTCAACTAATTTGTGGTACTCTTACCACACGCCACTTTCGGACTCTCTAGTTATAAAGACTTTAACTAACTTGTGATACTCTCACCACAAGCCACTTTGTAATAACTCGATTCAAAGACTTTAATCACTTTAGCTTGTAATAACACTTATTATAAGCCCCTTTGTAATAACTCTATTACAAAGGCTTTATAACTCGACTAACTCTAGCCAAAATACAAACTTAGAGGGTCGTGATTTTGGGTTTCCTAAAACACAACTTCTAAGAAAGCAAGATAGGAGTTACAATGAAGAACAAATAACAAAGACTCAAAAAATCTAAGGACTTAAGATATTTTTTATCTTGGATCAGGTCCTTGAGGTTACAGTAGCTTTGTTCTTGAGAGAGGTTGTTGCAAACACTTGAGAGAGTATTATCGTTTGTGATTTTGCAAGTTTTAGGGATGTCTTGTGTCGTACACCGGGTTTATACAGCAAAAGACATCAGTTTAGTAATGTCAAATCTTGGCTAGTACATACCTCTTCTCAATGGGAAATAGCTGTTACATTGTCTGTTGAATTGTTGTATGTACAGTTACAGGCAGTCACTTTCTGTAGTTGCTTTCCAGCTGTACAATTGACTTATACTTCTGTCGAGGGAACACCTAGGTATCAGGTCCCTAGTTTGGTTCCTATGAATCTAGAGTCACACTACCCAGATTATCTTGAGTCGATTAACTTGAATGATTGCACAAGGCATGCATCAGGTTCTTTATCTGGTTCTCTTCCAAGATAAATTCTTTTACCTTTCTTGATTGTATTTATATGTGTGTGACATCACTTACAATAATGTAAGCAAGGTAGGTAAAAAGCCTTCCATAGAAAGTTGACTGCTGCACTGTTCCTGTGCAGTAGCATGTGCATGCATCAACTTTCCTGCTGGAGAGTTAACTTCATATTGTCTCCTTGGGAAATGGTAGGAACCTATTTCCTCAGTTGTTCCTTCCACTCTGAAGGGTTGAGTTCTATCCCCCACTGGATCCCAACGTGGAACTTTGTGATCTTGAGGTCTTGTAAATATGTAACAGGTTCCTTATCTGGTTATGCGTGGTAAGTTTGTTAGATCATAAAATCATAAAGTAAAGTACATATGCCCAAGCTACTAGTAACCTATCACATAATCTGCCTCGTTCGATTTAAACCAATGTCTCACAAATTGAACATTTACACCTAGTTACACGACATACGACATTTAGCTTAGAGACAAAAACATAATTTTAGGTATACTTATAACTAAACTAATTATTACAATTATTTACACGCACGTGTTACATAGTTGTGATGCCAAAAATTAAGATCGAGGTACACGTTCATGTGACCATGGCCAAACATTCTTAGTAAATCAAATGCCATAATCAAACACTCGTAGAATTGCTTTAGACGCATGTATTAAAATTACCATCGTGATTGCGTACATGTTCGCATGACGTGATTACGGTTCTTTCAAATAAATTCAAGATATACGTTGCTACGACTTTGGCCAATCTTTTTCTAAAATAAACTAAGTGTTGTGAATTGTGTACACGTACGCGTGACGCGATTCTTAACACACTAAGCTAAATGAGTATAGGTACTCGTAATTCGTCTTTAGTTGATTTTTCAAATATGCGTATCAAGTGACTAGTAGTGGTGAAAGATAAAATAAAGAAGAGTAATTAGATAAAATAAGACAAGTATAAATTCCTAAGCAACCATGCTAAAACCACGAAACTTGGGAACATAATTCCTTACCTAGTTTTCTCGTTTCACACACTTTTAAATGAAGTCAAAATTTCCTTGATTTGGAATTTAAAATAAATCGGTGACTTGAGACACAATAAAATTATTTCAAGTGACGACTCTGAAATAAAAAATTTCATTTTGATTAATGCCACTTAAATAGAAAAAACTCCCTATCCTCCCCTCCTCCCCAGAAAAAAGAGTATTGATACCCAATTTCCCCCCATATATTTTATGCAAAATACTCTCAAAATAGTACATTTATGCATATATAAGCATGTCCAAATGTCTTATTACTTTCCATTGATTTTTAAAAAAATTTAACTAATTTATTTCCCTATTTTATTCATAAAACCCCAATAATAATTACCAAAATGCTCATTTTAGTAATTAACTTGTTGGATTCTCACATTTATACTAAAATATAGCTAATCATTTTTGAATATTTTTTATAAATTAATTTAATAAATAGTATATTAGCCTATTTTAGATTTAATTGCATTTATATCTATAAAAATGAAGTCCAGTATTTTTAAATTGATAATTTTGTGTTACAAATCATTTAGTACTTTTAATTTGTTTCTAGGAAATAATTTACTATTTTTTATAAAATAAAATGGGAAGAATGGCTATTTAAAATCTTGACCAATTACATTTCAGTTATAGCCAGAATTGAACCCCAAATTTAAACCCAGTTACCCTAACTCAATTCCTACTCATACCCGACCCCAACCCAATTAAACCGGCTCATATCTGAATCCCCACCTAACCCTTAAAATCCCAGCTGCCCTTGAATCCCGAATTAACACTTTTCCTTCTCTCTCAACCCCTAAACCTAATCATTTCTTATTTACAGTCTCCCTTGAATTCCCTACTCTCTCAATTCTCTCTGAAACTCCTACAAACCCTAGCATCCGCCATCAAACTACAACCTTGTTACCTCCTTAATTTGTGGCCTCATGTGGTCATTTGAAACCGTACCAGCCTCCCATGACTTCTGTGTGTTTGGGCATATGGTCTAAAGGTCCAGGATTTGTTCGATTTCAGTTCATGGTTTTTCTCTAGTCGTCTCTGACCTCTCTCCGGCCAGCCATGGCCATTCAAGTCAGACCTTTGGATTTCCTTTCTAGATCAATGGATTCCAAGGCCTTTCTCATCATTTGGGGTTCTTCTGAAACCCTAAACTCTAAGGTTCTTTCAATTTCTATTAGATCTGCTTCTGGTCTATGTTTTCTTTGAACTTCTAAATATTTTTCTCGAAGTCTCTTTTAAGACTCTACTTCTAAAACTCTTTATCAATTAGGATTTTCTTATTAAGTTATTTTGAAGCTTTCTCTAATGTTTGACTTGTTCTGCTATATTTGTTCCACTCTCTTAGTTTGCATGATAAAAACCCTAGTGTCTTCTAAGTTTTCCTAGTCCATTTGTATTTATTTGTTCGATTTTAGTTGTTCATCATCTCTAGGCTCGATTGATATGGAAAACCCAAATTTTTGGGTTTATTCGGGTTCCTAAGACTACTTTTTTTTTTGATATACTTGTTTATCATCTCTAGACTCGATTGGTTTCAAAACCCTAATTTCTTTGGGGTCTATTAGAGTTTCTGTAAATGCTTTTGCAATTCATCTGTTTGAAGTTGTTAACTTGATTCGAAATCCTTTGTTTCAGCATCTATCTCTTTATGTAATTCTGGTTTCTTGCTATCATGTAAACTCGACTATACTTTTTGACAAGGGTCTTTTACTTGACCCTTTGCATGCTTCTGATACTCTCTCTTTTCTCCACTACTAAGTCAATAAAGTTGACCTATGTGACTACAATATTTCGATGGTTTCTGTCTATTGACTTTTTGATTGTTATTGCTTGCTGCTTACCTTTTGCCAAAGTTTTGCCTCGCATGCCTAATGTTTTTGAACTATATTTATATGCTGAATTCCCCTTTTGAATGATCTCAATTTTGGACTGATTTCAAACCTTTCTTTACGGAATTCTAATTGGACTTGCATGTTAAGTAATAGATTGTTTTCCTTTTTTGCCTTACTAAATCCCTTCCCAAAATTAGTACATTTTTATTCTTAGACATAATTACTTATTGTATGGTTTTACTACTTCATTTATGGCAATAAACAATATGCCTATAAATTGATTTTTTTCCTTAACTTTTGAGTGTGTCGTTGCCCGTTAAGAAATTGATCCCTTAATTAAAGGCAATCATGTGTGTAATTAATTATAAATAGTGAGTGTTTCTATGTTTATGGCTTGTTACTTCTCCTTTACTTGTTTTCAAAGCTATACATACAGTGTACTTCTCTTCCTCAAGACTCACAAACACTTTTAGTTATCAACTCACACTTACACTCAAACACTCTCTCTTGCTTTGCTACTACTTGTGCTACTACCTGTTTAGCCGGCTGAAAGCCAAGGCTATACTTCAAAATCCTACTTACTTTTCTTTACTACGCTTTGCTTCTCTGACTGATATGTTCTAACTAAGTTTTCAGCATCAACAACAACATGTTTCTTTACTGTTCCTTTCATTCTTGTTTGTCTCATGTTTGTGTTTAACTAATTTCCATCATTAAGCATTTTGTATTCTTCCTTTTTTGTTCTGAATTAATGTTCGGATACTTACTAACCATAGCTTGTACACCTCAAATCCGCATCCCTAATGTTTTGGCAACTATTGTTGGTATAGTGCATCGCAACATTAAACATTGTTGTCCATTACCCAAAATTGATCTTCCTAGGATCATAACCCCCATGTTTCCTCTGTTTTTTGTGTATTCTGGTTGGATTACAAGCATGCCAGTATCTTCTATTGATGTACATGCCCAAAGCTAGCCTTTTTCCAAGTATACAAGCTCTTTGTAATGAATCCCCAACCCCCTGATCCCCTTGTATGAAGTCATCAACTCTGAATTATTACTAAGTACTACTCCCTCCGTTTCAATTTATGTGAACCCATTTGACTGGGCACAAAGTTTAAGAAAAGAGAGAAGACTTTTGAACTTATTGTGTAAAATAAGGCACAAATATTTTTGTGGCTATAAATCATTTCATAAAGGTAAATTATTTCCAAAGAAGGAAAGACGTCATTCTTTTTGGCACAGGCCAAAAGAAAATAGGTTCACATAAATTGAAACGGAACAAGTATTTCCCAATCACCCTTACCCCTCTCTATTTTCCATTCAGTTTTAAATCTCTCTTCCTACACTTCCACTCTACTCTTAGATTTATATTTTGCCCCACTTGTGTGAGCTTTGCCTTGGGACTTATTAGTTCCCTCTGAACTTGGACTCATAAAGGTCGATCTTTTCCACCCTATACGCATATTTATTCTTATTAATGAAAATTGAGTGTGAGAACTATCTGGGGTCCTCTAAGAACCTTAGGGAACTTTGACACACTCAAGTCTGAGAAAATATTTGAAGCAATGGCATCTTAAGGCGGTTTATTCCATAGTTCAAAGAGGAACCAAGAATCAGGCTTCCTCTGGTTGTATTTTATATGTATTTTTCTAATGTAATTCGGTACTTCTGGTTTGTAATAATTTATAATAAATAGCGGGTATGGCTAGCGAGAAAGGGTGGGTAATTATGCATGGTAGCGGTAGAAAATATGTGTATATGATATCTTAATTCTTCATATTCAAACTACATGTAAAAAATATGCCTGTAGGATTAGTTCTAAATTCTGCATACTCGGGCTATGCTTAGAAAATATGCCTATATAATATCTTGATTCTGCATACTCAAACTGCATGTAGCAAATATGCCTATAGGATTACTTCTAAATTCTGCCCACTCAGACTACGTTTAGAAACCATGGCTATAGGGTATTTTGATTCGCCATATCCAAAGTCCATTTAGAAAATATGCCTATAGGACCACTTTAAATCTGTGTGTTCAATTCTGCTCCTTAGACACCATGCCTATAGAGGTTTATTTTATTTAAAATTCTGCATGTTCCACCTTACGCCTAGATAACCTACCTATAGGACTCCATTTTAAATTCGATGTGCATGTTATCTATTAGACATCATGCTCTAGGATTTAAACGGCTATAAATTAGTACCATGTTAAAAAAAAATTAAAATTAGTACATTAGATATCATGTTCATAGGAGTTAAAACCAGCACTAATGGATCCTGTCACCTTTAACTAATTTAATTTAAACCACCCTATTCCGAATCAGTGTAAGTAACTTAATCTCTCCGTGTTAACACGATTTAGCAAGCATGCCTATAGAATTTTAAACTATTCGTTTTAAGTTGTGACTACACTCAAAAAATTAGCAATAGATACCATGTTTCTAAGGTCTCACCTAAACACTTAGGCAAGCCTTAGGCAATAATATAATAAAACTGAACTCACCTCCGTTATTTGTTTAAGTGCTACAACGGGAAGGCATGTGTTATTCATATTTCCTAACTGAGTTATGTAATAGGCCAGGCCTACTACAACAATAACAATGTCCATTTCCCTCAAGTATTTTTTAGAATCAAACCTTACTCTTTTGTTTAAGTAAAGCTATTGGATTGTTTTGTTTGGGGAGGTATACTTGAGCCTTATGTGTTTATGTGCTTCCCCTTAAATGTGTAGTATTCTCTATGTTTTGTATGTCGACTTAGATGTTTCACCTTTTAAACCTCAAGTCAGCCTAATATCCTTCCCTTTTAGGATTAGTAGTCCTAAGTGCCTTCGGGAGTGATAGGAATGGGGCCGGCAACATCATGCAATAGTGGTCGAGACCAATCCACGCTTTAGAACCTTAAATGGGGTGGAAAAGGGTAGATATGAATATGATAACCGATGTGATAATACCATACGTAGACCCTATTCTGAGTAGTGATTATGGGTATTGCATTGATGTGATCCATATTTTTAATAAACCTAGGACCTCCTTCATTTATTTCCCTCTTCTTTTAAAAGCATTGTAACTCCTTGTTTAAAATTAGCCTTAATTGCTCTTTCAAACGATTGTTTATTAAAATACCCTCTTATTTGAGCCTTATCTGTATATATGTTAATTGACCCAAATTTACAAAGAACTATCTGGCCGGGAACCACGTTAGTGGATTTTGAAGGGTGCCTAACACCTTCCCCTTTGGATAATTTAAAGCCCTTATCCTATCTATGGTTATTAAATAGAAATGAACCTTGAATGTATGCTAATGCACTATAATGACCCGGCTCATCGTTACGGGAATTTACCACCCCGTTACCTTGAATTTACATATTTGATGCTTTTATATCAGTGTTAGACTTTATTAGGTGAATTAGGAGTGATTCGGGTCGAAAATGAAACAAATAGCCTTCTTGAAGAAAGCTTGAATATGGGAAGTCAACCTAGAGTTGACTATTGAGTTAGATTGCTCGAAATCGGATTCTGGTGACTCGACTAGTTTTGGGGTATCATTTATGACTTAGGAGAGCAATCAGAATCGAATTCGGATGTCCGGTGTAGTTTTAGGCTTGAATTGGCTAAGGTTGAATTTTGGCGAAAACCGGACGGTAGGTGAGATTTTGATCCGGGATTCGGAATGGAATTCCGACAGTTGCAGTAGCTCCGTTAAGTGATATTGGATATGCATGCAAATCAGGTCATTCGGAGGTGTTTAGGTTGGGTTCGGATCGAATGTTAGTTTCGGAAGTTTTGAAGAAACTTAGGCTTGAATCCGTGTGAAAATGGTGATTTTGATGTTTACGATGGTGTTTTTATGTTATGAGCAAGTTTGAATGAGGTAATGTGATATATTGGTGGCTTTGGTTGAGGTCCCGGGGGTCTCGGGATCATTTCGGATGCCCAACAGGCAAGTTTTGATCTTAAAATTTCTGCAGAAAAATTGCAAACACTTATTGCTCTATGCGATTGCATAGAGTCATTGCAATCGCATAGAAGAGCCTGAAGGGGTGAGGAAAAATGTGCTATGCGATCGCATAGCGAGGGGTGTGATCGCATAGGCTTATTACACTGCACAGTGAGATCGCATACCAAGTGTCGCGATCGCAGAGAAGAAAAGACGAGGCCTGGAAGATTGTGCTATGCGATCGCGGAGATGCATTGCGATCGCATAGAAGGGGAAATTGGCAGGAAAATTTAACTCTATGTGATCGCATAGAAGAGACGTCTGTGCAGAAACAAATTAATTAAAAACCAGTCGCGGCCCTAATCATTATTTCACAAATTTCACTTCGTGAAGAGAGGATTTTGGGTGCTGTGAAGAGAGGAATCGACTGGGTAACATCGGAGGTAAGTTTCTTGACTCAAAAATACAATTATATGATAGAATTGACATCAAACTTCATGAAATTGGGTTGAAATTATGAAGAATTAAGGCCTAGGTTTTGAAAACGAGAATTTGACTTTTGAAAGGCCATTTGAACTCCGATTTTGGTAAATTTTATATGCACGGACTCGTGGCGAGACGAGGATCGCATTGGTATAATTTTTGGAATTTTTTGGACAGTGGGCCCAGGGTCGGGCTTTTACCAACTTAGCATAATTATGAGTTTTTCATGTAAATTGAAATGGGTTATGTTTATTTGACCCGTAAATGACACAATTATTGTGGTTTGAATAGATTCTACATGCGAGGCAGCAAATTCTAAAGGAAAGGGTATTGCGGACGAGTCTTCGACCGGCTAGAGGTGAGTAATTTGTGTATATGGTAGCCTGAGGGTTCGAAACCCCGGCTTAGCACAATGTGATGCTAGTAGGGCGTGGCTCGCACCCTGTGGCAGGTGCGGGATTGATTGTGATTGGGGATTGAGACTTGGTCCATCCCGGATATAAATAATATGCTATTAGTGATGGAAATACACTGTGTTGACATATTTGTGAGCTGTAAGCCTTGTTTGGGGCCTTGTGTCGACATGTAGTATCCCTAGGGGATAATATTTATGTAATAGCTGTACTTGCTTAATCACTGATCTCAGTCCTGGAATTTGAAATCACAGTATTGAAATGTTATGTCACCGGTTTTTGCAAATTAAATAAAAGTTAAAGTATTTTTCATAAATTATGAACTGGAAACTGGAATTAAGAAAAATGAACCGTTTTGTGACTTATCTGATTAATGTGGGCAGAGGATGGATCGGGCTGCACGCCGCAGCGGTTTATATGAGGATCGGGCTGCACGCCGCAGCGGTTGATATGAGGATCGGGCTGCACGCCGCAGCAGTATTGCGTTTGGGCTGTAGGAGCCCCTCCGGAGTTTGTACACACCCCTATTGAGCGTCGTCGATGTTATATGGATCGGGCTACACGCCGTAGCGGTTATGTGCATGGCATTGCATCTTTATTTGTTGAATTATTCTGTGGTATATATATTGTACTGTTGATGCTAGTTCGTAGGAGATTCAGACTGTAGTTTAGCTTCATATTGTGGTATTCTGTGGATTTCCTACTTTCAGCTATTTTTATATATTTATTACTCATTGAGTACTTATGTCACGACCCGGATTTCCCACCATCGGGGTCATGATGACGCCTACTAAATGGAAGCTAGGCAAGCCAAATATTAATTACATCTCCATTAATTACCAATTTATTATTAACAACATAAAAATTACAGCAGAATAATCAAAATTAGCGGAAGACTTAGTCAAATATGATAAAGAAAATCCAAATCTGATACACTACCCAAGATTGGTGTCACAGTACTCACGAACTTCTAAGAATAATACACATAATTGTTTGAAAGAAAATACAAACTGTTTATCTCGGTTATATGAGATAACAGAATGAAAAACATAGATAGAAGAGACAACGGGTCCTGCGGACGCCTGCAAGGCTACCTCGTAGTCTCAGTATTCGGAAAATCCACAAGTCGCTACTGCCGCTGCTGCTGTCCGTAACTTGTATCTGCGCAAAAAGAGCGCAGAGTGTAGTATCAGCACAACCGACCCCATGTGCTGGTAAGTGCCTGGCCTATCCCAGCGAACTAGTGACAAGGCTAAGGCCAGTCACCCACCTAAACCTGTACAATTGCAATATAGGCATATATATATAATACATTATAAGGAAATACTCTGCCCTGAAATAACAGTCAATAACTCACGATATCCAGAATAATCTAATCAACATAATAAATCTTACTTTCATGTCTCAGTTCCTCTCTCATTTCATATCTCGTGGTAGGCGTACCACCCGCTCCCAACTATCATAGTAATTATATCGTGTGGTAGGCGTACCACCCGCTCCCAATATATCAGTACTTATATCTTGTGGTAGGCGTACCACCCGCTCCCAAATATATCAATAATTATATCTTGTGGTAGGCGTACCACCCGCTCCCAAATATATCAATAGGCTACCGGCAACTATGGCCAATGCCAAGATTTAAATCACTTCGTGGTCGGCGTACCACACGATCCCATTTCTTATTATATAAGTGGTCGGCGTACCACACGATCCCATTTCATAAATATATATATATATATTACCGGCATTTAGCCAATAATCTCTATATCAACAATATTTATAATTACCGGTTTTAAACCAATAATTTATAATAATTTCAACAATTTACCTTCATTACCGGTATAACACCAATAATTCTTATTCAACAATTTATTCATTACTAAATTCATATTCCTACAAACTAGGATAGAACAAACACTTACCTCGAAAGTTTACGAACGATTCAATCCGTAGCAATGCCTTTTCCTTTCGAATTTGACTCCAATCCAATCGTATCTATACACAATTGATTCAATATCATCAATTCTACCTAACAAACTAGTTCATATTGCTAAATATGATTTTTACAACATTCTGCCCGGAATAGTAAAAATTGACCCCGGGCCTACATAGTCGAAACTCAAGTTTCGGACCAAAATAAGTTCACTCAATCCTCCATGAGTTCAAATATACAATTTGTTCTTAAGTTCGACTTCAAAACAAAGTCTAGATCGTAAATTCATTGAAAACCCTTACTATACTAAATTCTCAATTTTTCTACCCATTTACACCTATTTAGGCTTAGGAATTCAAATAATATTGATGGAAAATGAAGAAAACGAGTTAAGAATCACTTACCCAAGAAGTTTAATGAAGAATCGCCCAAAAATCATCCAAAAAGCTGTGGAGAAGAGAGTTGAACAGAAATGGGATTTTTATCCCGTTTCTGTTCTGTTTTCTGTCTTAAATTCACTGGGCATGAATTTGTTCATCGCGTTCGCGACACCCCGGTCGCGTTCGCGATGAAGAACAAGTTTTACACATCGCGTTCGCGTGGGGCTTAACGCGAACGCGAAGAAGAAAATTCTGGGGATTGAAATTTGGCCTATGCGAACGCGTGGTGCCGTACGCGAACGCGTAGAAGAGGCAGGCCAGGCTCCGCGATCGCGGGAGCCTTCACGCGAACGCATAGAGGAAAAAGGCTGGGGTCCATGTTGTTGTACGTGAACGCGATCCTAAGGACGCGAACGCGTAGAAGAAGAAAGAGAAGCCTTCGCGAACGCGACCAGGTGGACGCGAACGCGAAGAAGGAATAAGTTGACCATCGCGAACGCGACCGCCTGGACGCGAACGCGATGAAGAATTGTCCTGCTGCAGATTTCTGCAGTTTTTCTTAAGTTCAAAAACACCCCGAACCACCTCCGAAACACTTCCGAGCCCTCGGGGCTCCAAACCAAATATGCACACTAACTTAAAAACATCATACGAACTTGCTCGCGCGATCAAATCGCTAAAATAACATCAAAATCCATGAATTGAGCCTTAAAACTCAAGAATCCTTTCAAATTTTCATAATTTCCAAACTTTCCAATTTAAGGCTCAAACACGTCAAACGACGTCCGTTTTTAACCAAACTTTATAGGAAGCGCTTAACCAATATATATGACTTGTACCGGGCGTCGGAACCAAAATACGAGCCCGATACCAGTACTTTTTAATAAAAATTCAGTTTCATTTTCCTTAAACATTTTCGGAAAACAATTTAACAGAAAAATTCTTTTACTGGGGTTCTAGACCTCGGATTTCAATTCCGGACATATGCCCAAGTTCCATATTTTTCTACGGATTTTCTGAAATAGTCAAATCACGGATCCGGGTCCGTTTACCAAAAATGTTGACCAAAGTCAACCATATCAATATTAATATCAAAATTCTTCAACTTTTTCACATATTTCATATATTTCAACATAAATCTTTTCCAGCTTTGTGCCCGGACTGTGCACGCAAATCGAGGCAACTATAAATGAGGTTTTCAAGACCTCAAAAGCTCGGAATGATTAATAAAACAAGTGATGACCCTTTGGGTCGTCACAACTTAGTACTTACCCCTACTCCCTGCACCTTTGTGTGCAGATTTAGGTACACAGGAGGGATAGACGAGCACTCCAGCTTTTATCAGTATATATCCGAGTTGCTGAGGTAGCTGCTGGCGTTCGCAGGACCTGGCTTCTCTTCTTATTCCATTTTTTCTTTATATATAAATTATTTAGACATTAGTATTTGGTTTATATGTTGTTATCCGATCTTGTTTAGAGGCTCTAGACTCGTGACCCTAGATCTTTGGGGTGGTTATTCAGTTTAGCTTAATTGTTGATACTAATGTTCAAGTAATTGATTTGAGCTTCATGCTCGGGATGAGAGTGTGAATGGTCGGGCTTGCCTAGCAGGTTGTGTTGGGCGCCATCATGACCGGGATTGGCATCGTGACAAGTTGGTATCAGAGCCTAGGTTACTAGGCCTCAAGAGTCTTGAGCCGGTTGGTAGAGTCTCGTGGATCGGTACGGGGACGCCTGTACTTATCCTCGGGAGGCTGAAAACCTTTAGGAAACACTTCACATTTCTTGGAATTCTTATCATGCGTACTTGATTCAGCTTGAGATATAATTCTTGGAAATTCCTTCCATACGCTTGTACGCGTACTCGAACGCTCAGTAATATAATTGCCTTAATGGCTTGTGATTCCCTGGTCGAGGGGCGAGATATAATCTCTGCGAGTTCATGTTGGGCCAGTCGGGAGGACTTGAGGCCGGATCTTTGTCTATGGCATGAGCACCAAAGTGCTGATTTTACAAACTGGTATTATGAAATTTCGTGTGATCGGTATTGTTCCTAACTGTGGAAATGGAAGCTTAATAATGTACGAGATGTTAGGTGTTAGATCCTTATTGTAATCTGTTGTGTAGCCCCGAGCTTTGGGCGTGGTGAATATTTATCATATCTCTTAGTTGGAAGGTAAAATGCCTTACGTGTAGTAAAACGAGTTTAGACTCAGGAAGACTAAAGTGATTATGCTATGTATATTCTGGTGGAAGGTGTTGTACTGAAATACTAGATTGATGCAAAGTAGGTGGGTGGATTCGGATGTGTATTTGAAGGGTATTTGATATGTGTTATGATGCGAGCAGGTGTAGCGCAGGTTCAGGTATAAATTGTGATAATATGATTCGTATAGTATTGAGATTTAATATTGTTAAAATACATTGTGATGTCTGGTTGAGTTGTGGATGTATTGTTAGAATGGTGTCACGACCCTAGTTCACCAATCGTGAACATGTCATGACGGCACCCAGTCCCCACGACTAGGTAAGCCTAACACGTTGCAGAATATACCAGTTTATGAACATTAAATAAGAAATAGCAAAAAAACGATATAAATAGGAATGTAATCCGTACTGCTTGGCACATACACCCGTCAAACACACTGTATAAAACACCACCAAGACCCGGAATCCCACGGGCAACACAGACTAAAAGAGAGTATACAACTGTGGCTCTATGTGTAAAGAGTATCTAACAACGAAATGAAGGAAAATGTCAACTAATACTATCAGAATAGAAGGAAAGCCTCCGGATCCGCGGACGTAGCGGATCATACCTCGAGGTCTCCCAAAAAGCTGCGAAATCACCTAGTACGAGCCTATCCTGATGTACCTGGATCTGCACAACAAAAGTGTGCAGAAGAGTAGCATGAGTACACCACAGCGGTACTCAGTAAGTGCCAAGCCTAACCTCGATGGAGTAGTGACGAGGAAGGTCGGGGCCCTACTGAGAAAACAATAATACAATGATAATAACAATAATAAGCAGTCTAACGATAATAATTCCGAAATAACAACAATAAAATGATTACTGCAACCGTCTACAATTAAACTAACAACAAGTAACAACTCAATTAACAAGTCCAGGACCTGTGAAAATCGAACCCACAGTCCTATTAACAGTACCCCTGGGTCTCCGGGAATCGAACCCGCAGCCCATGTCTCAATAATATATCAATAACTCAGGATCTCCGGGAATCGAACCCGCAGTCCCTACAAATAACTCAGGATCTCGGGAATCGAACCCACAGTCCCTACAAATAACTCAGGATCTCGGGAATCGAACCCGCAGTCCCTACAAATAACTCAGGATCTCGGGAATCGAACCCGCGGTCCCTACAAATAACTCAGGATCTCGGGAATCGAACCCGCAGTCCCTACAAATAACTCAGGATCTCGGGAATCGAACCCGCAGTCCCTACAAATAACTCAGGATCTCGGGAATCGAACCTGCAGTCCCTACCAATAACTCCGGGTCTCTGGGAATCGAACCCACAGCCCAGGGATCTCCCGAAATTGAACCCGCAGTCCACCAACAAAACAATTAAAGAAAACGCACAAAGAAAACATAATATACTCAACTACAACTTCACCGAGGACTAGTGCCAACAATTATCGAGATGTTCAAGTAAGACAATTTAGGTAGTTAGACAGATAAATCCTATCTAATCATGCTTCCCTAACGAATACCAGGTAAATATCACAATTTAATAAACCAAGAACATGAATATCACGAATTGGACAATTCAAGTAAAGTGAGTTACAACAACCAGCGCATGTACACGCCCGTCACCTCGCGTACAAGGCATTTAAACTATCACATAATATCTTAGGGGTAAAGGTTCCCCCACGCGAGGTTAGACAAGCCACTTACCTCGACTCCGGTACAAAATCGCTAAGAGACAACTTTCTTGCCGCGAATGTCGGCCTCCACAGGTGTAGTATCTGATAAAAATCAATGGAATCACATCAAAATAGGCCAATTGGGCATTACCCAATCAAAACAATCGAATTACACCAAAACCACAAAGTTGCCAAAACCCGACTTTAGGTACGCTTCTCGAAAAATTACGAAAGTTATATTTTCGGATTCATTATCTCAACACGAGTCTAACCATACCAAGAACACCCAAATCGAACCACAAATGGCCCATCAAATTCTTGATTCTATCCAAGAGGGTTTTCTACCCTTTTTAACAAAAATTCTCAAATTAAAGACTAAAACTTGCAATAGATTCGAGCTATACAACCAAAATTGAGTTAAGAGTACTTACCCTTTTGATTTCTCCAAAAATCTCCCGAAAAATCGCCTTACCCGAGCTCCAAATCGTCAAAAATGGCAAATGGGACGAAGTTTGAACTTTATTCTGCTGCCCAGGTATTTGTTCTTCGCGTTCGCGGTCCTTCTCTCGCGTTCGCGAAGAACAAACTCCCAAAAATATATTTTTCCAACTTTGCTCGGACAGCCTCTATTGTAGTGGTCATAACATTTTACACACAACTCCAAATGACTATTATAATATGTTTCTTAAAACTAGATTCAAATCTCTACAACTTTCGTTTTTGAATCACCTAAAAATTCCTTGTAGATAAAACGATATGAGCTTCCGAAGTAGGACCTGTGCGACAGAAAATCCTTCTTCGCGAACGCGAGGCACTGTTCGCGAACGCGAAGAACAAAGTCTCTGATGGAAAATCCTTCTTCGCGAACGCGATACCTTCATCGCGAACGCGAAGAACAAAGTCTTAGAGGCCAAATTCTTCTTCGCGAACACGATAGGACCCTCGCGAATGCGAAGAACAATACCAGATACCAGAACAGCAGTCCAAAAACTTCCAAAAATGACCCGTTGGGCATCCGAAATCATCCCGAGGCCCCGGGACCCCAACGAAAACCACCAACATACTCCAAAACATGATACGAACTTGTTCCAATCATAAAAACACCATCCTAAACATCAAAATCACCAATTACACACGGATTCAAGCCTAAGTTTCTTCAAAACTTCCGAAACTAACATTCGATCCAAAACCCGATCAAACAACGTCCAAATGACCTGAAAATTTGCGGACGTATCCAAAATCACATAACGAAGCTACAGAAATTGTCGGAATTTTATTTCGACCCCCGGATCAAAATCTCACCTATCGTTCGGATTCGCCAGAATTTCAAACTTCGGCATTTCAAGCCTAATTGAGCTACGGACCTCCAAAATACATTCCGAACGCGCTCCCAACCCCTGAAATCACCTAACGGAGCTAATGGAACCATCGGATTTCCGTTCCGAGGTCGTCTTAACACTGTTCCGGCTACGGGCCATTTTTCAATTATAAGGCTTCTATTTAGGGACTAAGTGTCCCAAAACGCTCCAAATTTCAGAACCGACTCTCCCGGCAAATCACCATAGCAGGAATGAACTTAGGGGAACAGTTAAATTGGGGATTGGGGCGAAATTTTCTAAAACGACCGGTCGGGTCGTTGCATCTTCCCACACTTAAAAGATTCGTTCGTCCTCGAACGAGCATAGAAAACATACTTGGAGTGGTGAAGAGATGAGGGTATTGGTTGCGCATATCCTGCTCGGTCTCCCGAGTCGCCTCCTCGACCAGCTGACCCTGTCAGTGAACCTTTTCCTGAAACGACGTTCTTTGACCTTAGCTTCCTGACTTGCCTGTCTAGAATGGCCACTGGCCCCTCAACGTAAGACAGATCCTCGTCTAGCTGAACAGAAGTGAAATCCAACACACGCGACGGGTCACAATGGTATCTTCGGAGCATAGAGACATAAAACACGAGATGGACCCCGGCTAGGCTGGGAGGTAAGGCCAACTCATAAGCAAACTCCCCAACACGCCTCAAAACCTCAAAAG
Organism: Nicotiana noctiflora; assembly: GCA_032618575.1. Lineage (NCBI taxonomy): Eukaryota > Viridiplantae > Streptophyta > Magnoliopsida > Solanales > Solanaceae > Nicotiana > Nicotiana noctiflora. The sequence continues at coordinate 44,883 of JASVEL010007091.1, read as the reverse complement.
GGCCAATAAATCTAGGACTCAACTGAGCATTTTGGCCTGATATAATCTGAAGATATTCCCTCTTGTTCAAACAATTAAGTTTTAGAGCCTAATTCCAACATCCGGAATTCTATGTCAGGCTTATTTTCATCAAGAGATCACTCGATATTCCTCAAACGTCGTCCTCAATCATGACTGCATAACCTTGCTGGATTCTTACCTTGCAACTCAAAATCCACAGGACCACAATAATATTTTATGACCAAATTAGTCAAAATTCAACGAATCGGATGCTCCCATTGCACCTCATGATCTACATAGGCCTCGTTCTAACTTTTACAATACTGACACTACAGAAGAAATGTGCCGATATCCATAACCAACTACTGAACCAACAATTCATTGGGTATATACTCCTGACAAGATTCATTACCTTGTCCTAAACCAGAGGATGATTATTTCCTCTATAATATACTTCATATAATCAGTTTGCACTGACCCCAAATCACCATAATCTCATCTCACCCAGTACGAACTGCTCAGGCGATAAGCCACATCAGACATAATCAAAAGTCCCACAAGATGACACAATGTGCTAGTAATCCACTAATTCGTACGTGATAGGAAGGCGAACACTAGAGAGAACTATTCAACTCTCACACTAACATGGACTTCCTCAGAAAAATAGGAAACAGAACACATAAGAGCAATTATGGACACTGAAATAAACATCACACTGTTGCGGCATGCAACCCGATCCCAACAATATAACCATGGCGGCGTGCCACCCGATCCCAACATTATAACCATGGCGGCGTGCCACCCGATCCCAACAATGTAACCATGGCGGGGTGCCACCCGATCCTAACAATATAAAACTCACACAAGGAGTCATATGTCGAGCTGAATAGCTCGTCACATCAAAATACTGAATATCAATCATAAGCACACTAAGGTGCATGATATCGGACACAATGAAACATATAGCGCTATAGGCTACAAACTCAATCACAACTGAGGTGCGATATAAGATCTGAGTCTCAAGAGCCATCATGCTCATATAACATCACCGTTGAGCGGAACCTCAACACATAAGGAACTTACCAAGTCGTCTCACACTCATACGGTGCAATATATCTTTACATGAATTAACTAACCACGAAATAAGACCGCGAATATCCCTCCATAAAGGGCGCATTGCTGGAAGAAACATAACCAGTCTAACGCAAGGCTCACCTCCACATTTAAATCTATCCACCGACCTTAAGTCTATCCTGGTCGTGCCAAGCTAAGTCAATAGTATTTCACAGGTCTATAACCCAATAAGCAGAGTGCCTTCCAGGCATAAGTCCTCAAATGGATGATATCACCAAAATCCTCATACTTGGTTTAAATTTCTAACCAATCAAGTGACTACATGTCACACCTATACAATCTTCTTGTAGGACAAGTTCCCACCATCTTCCGAATAATTAAACGGGCTTGCACATTCAAGATTCAACCCACCGGCTGCACTGACACTTTAAGCGATCAGGAGTCCCCAATCCGGGGTGCAAAGCCTTTCTTACAGAACACCGATCTCAAATGATACCGATGTTAATACCCATATTACTCAAAACACTGAAACTCCTTTTCTGCTCATCCGAGCTCTTTATATCACATTCATTGACCAAACTGTGACCTTGGTCCTTACTTCAAATTTCATACTACTCACTGCACCCCACGTGCCGATATACGATAGACACAATTTCCGTCATAGCTCTAAAACTGACGATAGGCTAATACTTCATCACATAAGACTTTCCATTTAGCTCACTGCAGGAGAGCTATAACAACATACGGTGAATTCTCATAACCATCGAATATGCCAATCTCTAAGTAGTGGTCCAAGCCACCATAACCTTTCCCAAGATCTGCCTACTCATAACAGGCACTAACAGAAGAATACTTCAGAATAACATCAAACACTGCGGCCGACAAGCTTAAAATGCGCCGCCACAAATTACATGCATAATTCGATCACGTTACATGAACCGATCATTGACACCAATATGCCAACTCAACTTTGGCTAATCAATCTACTTTCTTCCAGTTTATCCTGGATTGCCTTATAATGTAAATATCTCCCTTCAATACCTAACTTATTTCAACCACACTCACCCCGAATGACCTGAAATCATGAGGCCATGCTATCTCAAGAACGACGACCATTTCACGCCTCTCAAATGCTACACCACAAGTCAAAACATCATAGATTGTTTTTGTACTTTTCTTCTTAAGTTGCTTTAAAGGTTTGAGCCTCAACTGTACTTATAGACTCAGAATTATCAAACAGTACACTTTACCTCTTGAATTTACTAGGACCGCTATTGAGAGCCATCCGGTCCTGACTTGCCCCAGTACGCAATCAACTCTACTGAATTTTATAACATATGAATACCCTCTCGATAAAGCACCCAGCGGGATCACTTCCCTCGAAGCCTGCCTCTATACGAGGCATAAATCATGAATCTTCTATCAAGTTTGAACATGAGCCAGTAAGGCTAACCATAACATGCATTCAACAATACATATACTCAAATTACCACACATGGCCTTTTTTTTCCGTGGCTACAATAACACAATAATACGCTAGTATCCCGAATTCACGCAGGTAATTAACCGTGCAACCCCATCGTAAGCGGTGGGACTCTCCCACTTAGCTCAAGGCCACTATTACACAACTCTCAAACATATTAGAACCATTCTCTCAAGTCATTTACTCTTATTCAACTGCAGTTCACTAGATCCAACGAACATAACCACATGTGCTCTATTAGCACTCTGACACCATAGGGTATGAACCCATCCCAATACAACCAAGCATCTTCCCGCTCTATGTATCGAGCATTCTTTACCACGACAGCTTAAGACATACTATGATTCTCACACCTACGAAGCACCATGTAGCCTTTGCCGAAGTCTTCCCTACTGATAATGAAATGTAGAATTATTATGGACACAGGAACATCAAAAGTCCCAACATCATACCATACGAGTCTCAACTCTTACTAATCCGTGAGTTTTCAAGAACTTTTTGAATAGCACCTAAATACACCGCAGGCCAAATCTGATATGACACATGACCCATAATTTGATCGTTGATAGTGAAATCCTTTCACTTAGCACGAAGCCTTAAGATACATTTTCCTAATCCACGACATAGCCTTTATCATTTGTACGTCTTCATCATAAGACAGCCCAAGACATTCGTTTGGTACATGTCCTTCCTAAGATAATTAAACTCATTTCCCCCCAGTATCTCTGCTGGCTGAATCCTTCGCTAAATGGATATCTCATGTGAACCATATAGTCTTTATTACCACCAACTATCTTGAGATCTATATCCACCTTGTGATTCTACCATTACCGTGATGATTAGGCAGTTAAGTAAACCTTCTCAAGACTGTACTTATCAACCGAATGCCAGAACCTAGTGCACCCCCATGTGCACAATTGAAGATCTCTCAATTCTCTTGCATTATCGATATGGATGACACACGGTAACAATAGTTGAGTAAATTCTTGACTCCCTTGAAATCCCTCTGCAGCATCACGAACCGTCGGCGCATATTTGATACCGAGTGCGCAAATTTCAATACACGAGTGGATGCAAAAGAACATATGACATAAGCTCCAATTGAATAAATGGCGCACGATAAGGAATTCAAAGAAATGAAGAGTTTCCTAAACAGTTACATAGCCCCTCGTAGATAAATACAGACGTCTCCGTATCGATCAGCGAGAATCTAAGTAATCGGTCTATGTCCCGTGACTCCTACGAACCTAGAGCTCTGATACCAACTTGTCACGACCCTAGTTCACCAATCGTGAACATGTCATGACGGCACCCAGTCCCCACGACTAGGTAAGCCTAACACGTTGCAGAATATACCAGTTTATGAACATTAAATAAGAAATAGCAAAAAAACGATATAAATAGGAATGTAATCTTTACTGCTTGGCACATACACCCGTCAAACACACTGTATAAAACACCACCAAGACCCGGAATCCCACGGGCAACACAGACTAAAAGAGAGTATACAACCGTGGCTCTATGTGTAAAGAGTATCTAACAACGAAATGAAGGAAAACATCTACTAATACTATCAGAATAGAAGGAGGGCCTCCGGATCCGCGGACGTAGCAGATCATACCTCGAGGTCTCCCAAAGTGCTGCTGAATCACCTAGTATGAGCTTGTCCTGATGTACCTGGATCCGCACAACAAAAGTGTGCAGAATAGTAGCATGAGTACACCACGGCGGTACTCAGTAAGTGCCAAGCCTAACCTCGATGGAGTAGTGACGAGGAAGGTGAGGGCCCAACTAAGAGAAAACAATTAAAAAAATGATAATAACAATAATAAGCAGTTTAACGATAATGATTCCAAAATAACAACAATAAAATGATTACTGCAACCGTCTACAATTAAACTTACAACAAGTAACAACTCAATTAACAAGTCCAGGACCTGTGAAAATTGAACCCACAATACCATTGATAGTACCTATGGGTCTCCGGGAATCGAACCCGTAGCCCATGTCTCGATAAATAATCAATAACTCAGGATCTCCGGGAATCGAACCCGCAGTCCCCACAAATAATTCAGGATCTCGGGAATCGAACCCACAATCCCTACAAATAACTCAGGATCTCAGGAATCGAACTCGTAATCCTTACAAATAACTCAAGATCTCGGGAATCGAACACGCAGTCACCTACAAATAACTCAGTATCTCGGGAATCGAACCCGTAGTCCCTATAAATAACTCAGGATCTCGGGAATCAAACCCGCAGTCCCTACAAATAACTCAGGATCTCGGGAATCGAACCCGCAGTCCCTACAAATAACTCAGGATCTCGGGAATCGAACCCGCAGTCCCTACCAATAACTCCGGGTCTCTGGGAATCGAACCCACAGCCCTGGGATCTCCGGGAATTGAACCCGCAGTCCACCAACACAACAATTAAAGAAAACGCACAAAGAAAACATAATATACTCAACTACAACTTCACCGAGGACTAGTGCCAACAATTATCGAGATGTTCAAGTAAGACAATTTAGGCAGTTAGACAGATAAATCCTATCTATTCATGCTTCCCTAACGAATACCAGGTAAATATCACAATTTAATAAACCAAGAACATGAATATCATGAATTGGACAATTCAAGTAAAGTGAGTTACAACAACCAGCGCATGTACACGCCCGTCACCTCGCGTACAAGGCATTTAAACTATCACATAATATCTTAGGGGTAAAGGTTCCCCCACACGAGGTTAGACAAGCCACTTACCTCGACTCCGGTACAAAATCGCTAAGAGACAACTTTCTTGCCGCGAATGTCGGCCTCCACAGGTGTAGTATCTGATAAAAATCAATGGAATCACATCAAAATAGGCCAATTGGGAATTACCCAATCAAAACAATCGAATTACACCAAAACCACAAAGTTGCCAAAACCCGACTTTCGGTACACTTCTCGAAAAATTACGAAAGTTATATTTTCGGATTCTTTATCTCAACACGAGTCTAACCATACCAAGAACACCCAAATCGGACCACAAATGGCCCATCAAATCCTTGATTCTATCCAAGAGGGTTTTCTACCCTTTTTTACAAAAATTCTCAAATTAAAGACTAAAACTTGCAATAGATTCGAGTTATACAACCAAAATTGAGTTAAGAGTACTTACCCTTTTGATTTCTCCAAAATCTCCCGAAAAATCGCCTTACCCGAGCTCCAAATCGTCAAAAATGGCAAATGGGATGAAGTTTGAACTTTATTCTGCTGCCCAGGTATTTGTTCTTCACGTTCACGGTCCTTCTCTCGCGTTCGCGAAGAACAAACTCCCAAAATATATTTTTCCAACTTTGCTCAGACATCCTCTATTGTAATGGTCATACCCTTTTACACACAACTCCAAATGACTATTATAATATGTTTCTGAAAACTAGATTCAAATAGCTACAACTTTTGTTTTTGAATCACCTCAAAATTTTTTGCAGATAAAAAGATATGAGCTTCCAAAGTAGGACTTATGCGACAGAAAATCCTTCTTCGCGAACGCGAGGAACTGTACGCGAACGCGAAGAACAAAGTCTCTGATGGAAAATCCTTCTTCGCGAACGCGATACCTTCATCGCGAACGCGAAGAAAAAAGTCTTAGAGGCCAAATTCTTCTTCGCGAACGCGATAGGACCCTCGCGAACGCGAAGAACAATACCAGATACCAGAACAGCAGTCCAAAAACTTTCAAAAATGACCCGTTGGGCATCCGAAATCATCCCGAGGCCCCCGGGACCCCAACGAAAACCACCAACATACTCCAAAACATAATACGAACTTGTTTCAATCATAAAAACACCATCCTAAACATCAAAATTACCAATTACACACGGATTCAAGCCTAAGTTTCTTCAAAACTTCCGAAACTAACATTCGATCCAAAACCCGATCAAACGACGTCCAAATGACCTGAAAATTTGCGGACATATCCAAAATCACATAACGAAGCTACAAAAATTGTCGGAATTTTATTCCGACCCCCGGATCAAAATCTCACCTATCGTTCGGATTCGCCAGAATTTCAAACTTCGGCATTTCAAGCCTAATTGAGCTACGGACCTCCAAAATACATTCCGAACGCGCTCCCAACCCCGAAATCACCTAACGGAGCTAATGGAACCATCAGATTTCTGATTCGAAGTCGTCTTAACATTGTTCTAGCTACGGGCTATTTTTCAATTATAAGGCTTCTATTTAGGGACTAAGTGTCCCAAAACGCTTCAAATTTCAGAACCGACTCTCCCGGCAAATCACCATAGCAGGAATGAACTTAGGGGAACAGTTAAATTGGGGATTGGGGCGAAATTTTCTAAAACGCCCGGTCGGGTTGTTACAAATGGTTTGGTGATTCTCTGGCAGGTGGATAGGCCAATTTACAAAGGATATTCTGCCGAAATTTTTGAAAAATTTGGGACATAGAAAAAATTTCTGTCACCTAAAAGAGTAGGCTTAACTGTGGTGTGTGTATAAATGCAAGAATTGCAGAAGAGTTAAGGTCTCCGATGATTCGAGTCTTTGTCAAGCTTGTAAATGACTTGAGTTTAATCTCACCATAACATTGTGGCATCATTTGAGTAAAGAATGCTATGAGCGGCTAAAAGTGCTTTGATGTATGGCTCCAAGCCAAGTTGGGGAGGTTGTTATTGCTTAGCTGGTTGCACTATTGTGTGCTATGTTGATTATGTCTCTAAATATGTTGGGAAATTCTGATAAAGGTTATTGTGCTTCGTAGATATGAAGAAATAATAGGATGGTTTGAGCTGCTGCTGGTAAAGAATGTCCGGTGAATAGGAAAGAAAGATAGCTAAATGCATATGTATGTAATCATGTTCTGTGGTGCCATAGCTCTAACAAGGCATGAGTGGTTCTGTTTAATAAGACAGTTGAATTATAATTGAATAAGTGTGAATGACGCCCGAGAATGGTTTTGCGGTGTTCAAGATTTTGCTTGTAACGGTAAGGTATCTTAAGATTGTGTATGTGGCTAAAGACGATAGTTTCGTTAGAAGGTATCAAGACTTGTGTAATGATATGTGAATGATGAGATTCTATGTATCTATATTGGAGAGTAATGATAACGAATTCAAAAATCGCAAGAAGTTTTTTAAAATAAAGTATTGTAGAATGTGGTACTTCTGGGAAACATTGAGAGAGTATTCAGTGGCTGTGAGCCTTAGACCGTGTAGTCTTGTGTATGAGTCTCGTGTGGTAACATGAGTTGAGATAATGTAGTGCTACAGTAAAGGCTAGTGCTAAGTTAAAGATGATTCAGAAAGGAAATTGAGTAAATGGAACAACTTGTTAATGAACTGAAACGGTATGATAAGGGTACGATTAATTCCTGGTATGTGTTCGAAGTAATGAGTCTTGCAGCTATGGTGCAACCAAGCTCTTGAGTGCTGGCAGTTGCGTAGCTCGATGTGGGTAAAAGGACTCAGTCCTGGCAGTGAAACTTACGCAATGAATTGGGAGAAAGAGTTTGTGATGTGTTCTACCGTGGTTTGAAAGTGAGTATATTCCCGTCGGTATGCGAAGCATGGAATGTGTAATGACTTTCTTCTATATGGGATCATGAATGTCCTTGACTAGTTGAGTGCGTCGATGTTTGCGACGTAGGAAAGGGATAGAAGTTTCCATGTTATCTTAGTGTGGTATGGTATATGCGATGTGTTATGGAAAGTTGATAATGGCATGTTCAAGGTTTTGAGATCAGTTCATAATATATGGGAAGTCGTAAAAAAAAAATTTATTGAGCAGTGCGGGCAGCTGCAGGTGATCTAGGAATCGATCTTTCTAGTGATTAAGGCAAAAATAATACTGCTATTCTAGTGATTTGGCAGGGTATATGGTCAAAAAGGGACAAGGTACTGTAAACTGATAATATCTAGTGGTATGGTGGTATTCTCTTGTGGGATCGACTGTGATGATTGAGTTGTTGATGGCATAGGAAAATTTCTGAATGACTTTCGTGGTATGAATGGATGATGGATGTGTGTTATGCATTTGCACAGTGGAGTGTGGAATCTGGCATAGTGATTCATGAGTTATATAGGTAATGGAGACTAGAAGTTCTTGTAATCCGCCTATGCAGTGGTTGTATATCGTGTATCGGCACCGTTTAGCGACCATTGGAGGTTGGAAGCCCTAGTGGCTTTCCCTTAGCTCGATATGATGAATTTGAGTTACGATACTTGATTTCGGACTGGTTATCATAAGTTAGGTCATCTAGACTAATGCGATATGGACTATGTCGGAAATGGCACAAATTGCTTAGCAGAGTGCATCAGAGTATGCTCCAGCAAGGTGGTTGTACCCAGGACCAGCAAGCAGCTGGTAGGTATTGCTTTGTCAATTGGGCCTTCGTGAAGGATATCAGTGCAGAGGTTTCTACTATTGATTCAGTTCCGGTATTGGGGAAATTTGTAGGATGTGTTTCTTGTGGCCGAGCTTGAGGCTATATATATGTTTATTGTAATGAATAATTTGACTCGGTGTGCATTTCTTTTTGTGAGAGTTTTGCGTGGATCGGGTGGCATGCCGCCATGGGTTATTTGGATGGGGTGGCACGCCGCCACAGGTATGGTATCTGGATCGGGTGGCACGCCGCCACGGGTATGTCATTTTGAGCAGGTTGCACGCCGCAACCGTGTAATATGGAGAATGTTTTTTTTCTATAAGTTACCTTGTGTACTATACTTCCTAGTCTCTTAGGAAAGTCAGTGTTGGATGTCACTCGGCGAATGGTGCATTGGTTATGTCCTTACAAGATTTGATGGCTTACATTAATTGTTTCACCGTGGGTGAGATTGATTTCTTGAGTTCAGAACTAAATCTGTGCGTGGCTGACTGTTATAAGCATGGTAACTTGAGGTGCTTCGGGAGTAATAGTGTTTGGATAGAATCATGAGCCGTGGCAAGGCCACGTGAAGTTATGACCTTTTGTGGAGGATTCAGGTACCCCAATTCTATGATGTGAGACAAGATCTCAGTTATGTGTTGTGATGGAATTGAGGAATTTGAATTACAGCTCTTTTGTTGAGGTAGTTGTCATGATTTTAGTATGTTCAAGCGTTTCTTATTGGAGCCTGTGTTGTGCTCATCATGGCTTAGGTCGGTGTTAAGGTGTCATATCACCAATATGGTGTGTTATAATCGGAATGATCGTTGGAGCCGTTAATGAGTGCGGGCATATGTGTTTTCAGCTAGTTAGGAAGGTGATATCGAGGTTTGGCTCCGAAATCTATTGTGGTATCAGTTAAAAGGGAAATGGATTCATGAATGGATGACCTGAGAGATGGATTCGATATATCGCATGTTTGGTTGCCGTGGGCAATATATGAAGGTGTTGGAATAAGACTTTAGCTAATGAAAAAGGTTTTTCAGTTAGTATTTGGTTATCGTGGGAAATTGTGGTGATTAGAGGCCATTGTCTCGAGTGATTGGGTTGCTTGGTACACCATAAGATCTCACCCGGAGTGGTGAGTATGGGTTATTACAGTTGGTTCGGGTGTATTCTGAGTATAGACGTGGGGATATGATTTCGGAAAGTACAATGTGGTCTATGGTTCAGATGGACTGTAGAAGTTAAACTATATTGTGTTATCGAACTTATGACAGATAGGGTGATGTGGTATTCACCCCGCATATACGCTTGGTAAGGTCATTTAGCTATTGGGTTGCGTCTATACAACTCTGGGTACGCTCGAGGACGAGCGTTTGTTTAAGTTGGGGAGAATGTAACGACCCGGCCCGTCGTTACGGGAATTTACCACCCTGTTACCTTGCATTTACATATTTTATGCTTTTATATCAGTGTTAGACTTTATCGGGTAAATTAGGAGTTATTCGGGTCGAAAATGAAACAAATAGCCTTCTTGAAGGAAGCTTGAATATGGGAAGTCAACCTAGAGTTGACTATTGAGTTAGAGTGCTCGAAATCGGATTCTGGTGACTCGAATAGTTTCGGGGGATCATTTGTGACTTAGGAGAGCAATCAGAATCGAATTCGGAGGTCTAGTGTAGTTTTAGACTTGAATTGGCTAATGTTGAATTTTGGCGAAAACCGGACGGCATGTGAGATTTTGATCCAGGAGTCGGAATGGAATTTCGACAGTTGCAGTAGCTCCGTTAAGTGATCTTGGATATCCATGCAAACTTTTAGGTCATTCAGAGGTGTTTAGGTCGGGTTTTGGATCGAATGTTAGTTTCGGAAGTTTTGAAGAAACTTAGGCTTGAATCCGTGTGAAAATGGTGATTTTGATGTTTACGATGATGTTTATATGTTATGAGCAAGTTTGAATGAGGTAATGTGATATATTGGTGGCTTTGGTTGAGGTCCCGGGGGTCTCGGGATCATTTCGGATGCCCAACGGGCAAGTTTTGATCTTACAATTTCTGCAGAAAAATTGCAGACAGTGATTGCTCGATACGATCGCATAGAGTCATTGCGATCGCATAGAAGAGCCTGGAGGGGTGAGGAAAAATGTGATATGCGATCGCATAGTGAGGTGTGCGATAGCATAGGCTTATTACACTGCACAGTGCGATCGCATACCAAGTGTCGCGATCGCAGAGAAGAAAAGATGAGGCCTGGAGGATTGTGCTATGCGATCGCGGAGATGCATTGCGATCGCATAGAAGGGGAAATTGGCAGGAAAATTTAACTCTATGCGATCTCATAGGGCCATTGCGATCGCATAGAAGGGACGTCTGTGCAGAAACAAATTAATTAAAAACCAGTCACCGCCCTAATCATTATTTCACAAATTTCACTTCGTGAAGAGAGGGTTTTGGGTACTGTGAAGAGAGGAATCGACTGGGTAACATCGGAGGTAAGTTTCTTGACTCAAAAACACAATTATATGATAGAATTGACATCAAACTTCATGAAATTGGGTTGAAATTGTGAAGAATTAAGGCCTAGGTTTTGAAAACGAGAATTTGACTTTTGAAAGGCGATATGAACTCTGATTTTGGTAAATTTTATATGCACGGACTCGTGGCAAGAAGAGGATCGCATTGGTATAATTTTTGGAGTTTTTTGGACAACGGGTTGGGGATCGGGTTTTTACCAACTTAGCGTAATTATGAGTTTTTCATGTAAATTGAAATGGGTTATGTTTATTTGACCCGGAAATGACACAATTATTGTGGTTTGAATAGATTCTACACGCGAGGCAGCAAATTCCAAAGGAAATGGCATTGCGGACGAGTCTTCGACCGGCTAGAGGTGAGTAGTTTGTGTATATGGTAGCTTGAGGGTTCGAAACCCCGGCTTAGCACATTGTGACGCTAGTAGGGCATGGCTCGCACCCCGTGGCAGGAGCGGGATTGATTGTGATTGGGGATTGAGACTTGGTCCATCCCGAATATAAATAATATGTTATTAGTTATGGAAATACACTGTGCTGACATATCTGTGGGCTGTAAGCCTTGTTTGGGGCCTTGTGTCGACCTGTAGTATCCCTTGGGGATAATATTTATGTGATAGCTGTACTTGCTTAATCACTGATCTCAGTCCTGGAATTCGAAATCACAGTATTGAAATGTTAAGTCACCGATTTTTGCAAATTAAATAAAAGTTAAAGTATTTTTCATATATTATGAACTGGAAACTGGAATTAAGAAAAATGAACTGTTTTGTGACTTATCTGATTAATGTGGACTGAGGATGGATCGGGTTGCATGCCACAATGGTTTATATGAGGATCGGGATGCACGCCGCAGTGGTTGATATGAGGATCGGGCTGCACGCCGCAGCAGTATTGCGCTTGGGCTGTAGGAGCCCCTCCGGAGTCTGCACACACCCCCAGTGAGCGTCATCGACGTTAAATGGGTCGGGCTATACCCCGTAGCGGTTATGTGCATTGCATTGCATCTTTATTTGTTGAATTATTCTGTGGTATCTATATTGTACTGCTGACTTTAAATGGGTCGGGCTACACACCCCCAGTGAGCGCCGTCGACGTTAAATGGGTCGGGCTACACGCCGTAGCGGTTATGTGCATTGCATTGCATCTTTATTTGTTGAATTATTCTGTGGTATCTATAATGTACTGTTGATGCTAGTTCGTAGGAGATTCGGACTGTAGTTTAGCTTCATATTGTGGTATTATGTGGATTTCCTACTTTCAGCTGTTTTTATATAATTATTACTCACTGAGTACTTAGTACTCACCCCTACTCCCTGCACCTTTGTGTGCAGATTCAGGTACACATGAGGGATAGACGAGCACTCCAGCTTTTATCAATATATATCCGAATTGCTGAGGTAGTTGTTGGCGTTCGCAAGACCTGGCTTCTCTTCTTATTCCATTTTTTTTTTGTATATAAATTATTCAGACTTTAGTATTTGGTTTAGATGTTGTTATCCGATCTTGTTTAGAGGCTCTAGACTCGTGACCCTAGATCTTTGGGGTGGTTATTCAGTTTAGCTTAATTGTTGATACTAATGTTCAAGTAATTGATTTGAGCTTCATGCTCGGGATGAGAGTGTGAATGGTCGGGCTTGCCTAGCAGTTGTGTTGGGCGACATCACGACTGGAATTGGGGTCGTGACATGCACCATGAATCATTAAGTGGCAACTCTTCAAATGCTAAACCCAGTTCCCAAAAATAACGAGTTGTCCTATACCAATTGTCATAAACTCAATTTCGCAATAAAAAGAGGGCACGAGAGCATGGCGACTCTGTTGGGGCTTATTAGGCTTTTACCATTTCAGACTGTTATTGTGAATTTATATCTCTTTATGTACAATTACTTATTTAATTCCTTTAAGAATTCAATTCCTTTTTCAATTGCAAAACTCACTTGTCTTTTTGTTTCTTTCCTTTAATACTGCATTAAATTATAAAACTGTATTATTTACTGCTCTCTTAACGTGTAAATACATGACAACATACTTCTAATAATTGCATAATCATGCTTAGCATGATATTCCACTCGTGCCAAATAAATCCCATAACAACACTTATAATGAGTGGTTGCGCTCTTCTTATATTATTATCCCCCACAAATTCAAAAAAGGCATATTTGCGATAAAACCAGTTGATCAACAGTTTAGTCAACGGTTTTGTGCCTTTCCCCCTTGAGTTGTCCTCTCAAGGGTACCAGTCAAAACCCCATAGAAACCTTATTCTGTTAAAACTATGCATGCATCTTGGTAAATCTAACCGAGTCAGAGATATTGTCCTCATAGTGACTCTTTAAGATAGCCTTGTCCAAAGTCCACTAGGTTTTCCTAAACCCAAGCGGACACTACCATGTTCTGTGAATTTATTTGGAGAACTAAATACTCCATGCTAATTATTGGTATTAAATAGTCAAGTAAGGTGGGGTAAGGGCCTAACCTTATTTGTCTTGCAGAAATATGAGGCACGAAGTCCATAGATTCTGCATGGTCACCCACATCCACCCAAAACTGCTAAGCTGGTGGAATGATCTTCACCCTAGTGATCAAACCCTTGTCCGAAAATATTTGGGGAATCTACTTTCTCTCCTGGAAATCCAACCCAACAACAAGATCATAGAAGCTGCTACTTTATTCTGGGACTATGAGGGGGGTGTATTCCACTTTAAAGATATTGAAATGACACCCTTGCTAGAATAGATTAGAGGATTAGCTGGTATAGTGTGGGAGACTCCGGGTTTGGTGATGCTTGAGAACCGTAAAGGCAGGGGCTTCCTCAAATTTATGGGTCTAAAAAAGAATCCAGAGCTGACATGTCTTAAAGAATCCTATATCCCTTATGGCTATTTATATGAGAGGTACGGTCATAGAAAATCCTACCGTACCTATCTTGAAGAGTTTTCCATCACATCATTAGGGCAAATTCATCAAAGGGTCTTTGTATTCATGTTTTGTTTCCTTGGGTTGATCGTGCTTCCAATGAAGAAAGCAAGAATACACATCAGATTGGCTATGGTTGTCACACCTCCTTTCGGCGCTACCACACCCCGCGAAGGGCATGGTAAAGAAAGTTTTTCCAATTAAAGGACAATCGAAACGGAATTTATTTAATTAATTCAGATTCGCCACTTAGGAGATTTATGGTGTCCCAAGTCACCGGTTTGAATCCCAAATCGAGGAAAAGATTGACTCTGCTAAACAGTCTGCATACCAGAAATCCGTGTCACACCTCCTTTTGGCGCTCGTAGATGGGCCACTGTTTAATACTACACCCCGAGAAGGGATATAATAATAATCACCGAAGGAGTTTTTCCACTTAAAGGACAGTCGGAACGGGATCCATTTATTTAATTTTTCAGAGTCGCCACTTGGGAAAATAATGGTGTACCAAGTCACCGGTTTAATCCCAAACCGAGAAAATTTATGACTCTGTAATACAGTCTGCGAAACTAGAAACCTGGATAAGGAATTCTGTTAACACGGGAGAAGGTGTTAGGCATTCCCGGATTCCGTGGTTTTAGCACGGTCGCTCAACTGCAATTTTTGTTTTTATCTGATTTTTTTATATATTTTAACTAGGTGCTTTTAATGTTCCGCTTTTCAATTTTAGAAGAATTGCGACGTCACGAAAACACATTTCGAGTCACACCGCAACCGGTACGTCTGGGACTTTAATGTATTTCAGTTTCGCCGAGAGTAGGATTTGGGTCATATAAATGCGCACCCGTATTTAGGAAGGTAATATTATTAAAATGACAAGCCTAATGCAACTACGGTATTAACTTTGTAGGAGGACATGAAATTTGCTAGATGGCATGCCTCGAATCTAATTTCTAAGAAAAAGAATTGTATTTAGCTAAGGCAAACTTTATTACTCCTATTTATATCTAAAAAAAAAAACTAAGTATCGCAACCAAGTCACGGAAACAACAACAACAACAACATTCTTAAGTCATACGGAAAGCTCATTCTGCTATTTTTTAGACTGTGCCAACACAAAAACTTTAATATTTTTAAATTCACAAATTCCAAGGAAGAGGACATAGTAATTATTAGGCGATTGAACTAACGAGGCCATAAAAATAATGAAGCAATAAAATCCAAACATTATATCTACTTAAAATCATGAGAGAAATTTAAATCTTACTACAAAATAGGATTACAACAATTGAACAGTGAGCGAAAGAATATAAACATATAAACAATTGGAAGTCAACAAAATGCTTCTTATTGGTTGTGAGGTCGTCATGTTCATTACACTTTTTCAATCCATACGACTTCTCATCCTTACCATTCGGCATGTGCTCAACGCCAGCAACAACAAACAGAGACAGATCAATCGAGACAGAGATCAATAAACAGAAACTGAAATGCTATGAATCAATGTATATTTTTATTTCCGCTAATAACGGTATAAAAGGACATGAATAAATTTCTAGTGTGTAAATAGAAGAACTGACCTTCTATTATTGAAATCTTGGAGCAAATACAATGCAAATAAATTCTCTAAAACCAGCAAACTCTCAGTCAAGCTACAGACCAGGCCTCTGAACCGGAATCGGTAACCCGGACGGATTCGGCTCGATTGGACTTGAGATAATGTTTTCAAGCTGATATCCACGATGATTCAGTGCAGTTTCAGTGAGTTTTAGAGCTGGGTTTATCGCTGGGTTTGAATTCAGTTCACCGGATTCAATGGCAAGTCGCCGGAATTACACATTTTCGGCCAGATTTGGTTCCTTCTGTTTGTGCGTCCTACTATTTCTTGGCAGCAAAACAGGGAAGGGTCATGGGTTTGATTGACGATGAAGAAGGAGGGTATGGTCTCTTTGATATTTCTGGTTTTTCAATTAGGAAGAGGAAGCAGAAACGAGCATCGAAGAAGACGATAGGAGGGTGGTGCTCGTTTGGCGTGGTGAGCTGAAGGTTATTCGCTTGGTTGAGGGTCATTTGGCAGTGACGACAGGCAGGTGATCATTGGTGGTTGGTGGTTGGTCGTTGCTGCTAGATCGCCGGAGAAGAAGCCGACGAAGTTTCACGGATTGGTTTTTGCAATCGACTGGTTCCTCCCTCTGTTCCATTTTTTGTTTTCTTTTAATCCCAACGAATCCCCCCTTTCACGTGACTCCTTTTTCAAATGTATTCTATTCTAACTTTTAAAATCAACAGCAAATATTATTTGCCCATCCTCTGCCCGTTGGAATTTCTGCCCACGTGAGAGACCAAGAGTGATGGGTCTCCACGTGGGTTTCAAGAGTTATGGGTTTCGTCTCGTGCTCCGTCCGTGTCCCCCAGGTGTGGTGGGCTCGGATTATTATAGGCTAGATCCGAAAATTATAAAACAGGGTAGTTTGAACCCGAATATTATTCTTTGCCCGGAACCGAGAATAAGAACACGGTGTTATTAATTAATCCTACGTAAGCAAAATAACTATAAGACTAATAATTAAAACAAAGTTATTTTTTATATTTTTCTTTCAAAATTAAAGTAACTACAAAATGTTAATGCAGCTATTTTTATTATTTTCGTTTTTATAAAAAGATAAAAATATAAAGTACTATTTTTGTATTTTTCAAGTTTAAAAATGACTACGAAACATTAATAAAACTATATTTTTGTTATTTTTCATTTTAAGGTAAAAGTAAAGTAAAAGAGTCAAAATTAGCTAAGGTATCTATATTAGGCCTAAACTAAATATTTTACGCTAAAAATATAAAAAATCTCGGGTAGGGGCAAAATCACGCATCTACAGCTGCCCCTCTTTGACTGAAAACACAAAGAGTTTTCAGACAAAGAACGACTAGACAAGTATTTTGACCCGACCCTTATTTAGAGAGACTAAACTAAAAAGAAGAGGATGTGACCGAGCCCTTGTATCTGAGCTGCCTACATATCCTTGGCTATAAAGGAATCAGGCCACGTGTAGTTCAGAAGTGAGTAAGAATATGGAGTAACCGAGGTGGAGAGCCAGTCGAGGTGTCGTTCCGTCGAGGTTCCGTTCCATCGAAGTTCCGGTCCGTGGTCCTGCTATTACATCCAAAATCAATACATGAGAAAGACTAACTAAGCCTATCAGCTTACTAGTTACAAGATTCCTATCTATAAGTCTTCTGAAGCTTGATCTTGATTATTGGTTGGTGCTTCATGCGGACTCTAAATTTGAACCTTGATACTTGCTAGTTGCAGGTGCTGCTTTTCGGATCAAGACCAGGTATGCAGTGCTTGTGAGCTCGGCAATGTCTTGAGCACGCCACATCTTTCATCAACTTCTGCACTTAGATTAACTCCTTGCCCCTTTTTTTTTTTTAAACTTCTGTTGATCCCCTCGGACTGTTGACTCGCATTCCGGTTGCAAGCTTCTTTTGTTGCTAACTTGCATTGCACTCCGAAGTGAATTCCCTTACTTGTGATCTTCGAGCTATTCTCCTTCGAAGTCTGAATCTATCTTTTCTGATCCTTGTTGCCTTCCTCTTGATTCATGCTGGGGATTTCCGTTACACTCTGTCACTTTTCGATTGTTCACTATCCTTATCAAATCTTGGAAACTGAGACGCCGTTCTGTTTTTATGGCGGGCTTCTGACTTTAACGACAAACTATAATCATAAATCGCCATTCCATTCTTCAGGCGGGCACCTGACTTCACCAACAAACTTCGAAAATAAATTGCCACTCCATTCTTCAAGTGGGCACCTGATTACCAAAACTTGAAATGTATAGATCGAATGATTACCATCTCAGGAAAAAAATTCATCTGACTAAGATTTTGACGCTAGGAGATAATTCCTCAGACTAGGTCTAAATTGTTGCGATCTCAGGAGAAAGATTCATCGGACTGAGATTTTGATATCTTAGGAGAAAGATTCATCGGACTAAGATTTTGACGCTAGGAGATAATTCCTCGGACTAGGTCTAAATTGTTGTGATCTCAGGAGAAAGATTCATCAGACTGAGATTTTGATATCTTAGGAGAAAGATTCATCAGACTAAGATTTTGACGCTAGGAGATAATTCCTCGGACTAGGTCTAAATTGTTGCGATCTCGGGAGAAAGCTTCATCGGACTGAGATTTTGATATCTTAGGAGAAAGATTCATCGGACTAAGATTTTGACGCTAGGAGATAATTCCTCGGACTAGGTCTAAATTGTTGTGATCTCAGGAGAAAGATTCATCAGACTGAGATTTTGATATCTTAGGAGAAAGATTCATCAGACTAAGATTTTGACGCTAGGAGATAATTCCTCAGACTAGGTCTAAATTGATGCCTTACTTGAAATCTTTCAATTGTTGCTTCCTTCTTCTTGTTGCTTTCATCTAAAACCTCTAATTGTTGTTTTTCACTTCCTATTAAATTATCCTAAACTATAACTTCAAAAATTAAATTGCCACTCCATTCTTCAGGCGGACTACCTGACTTCAACTACTACTTCAAAATAAATCGCCCCTCCATTCTTCAGGCGGGCTCCTCGACTTCAACATCAACTCACTAACTCCATCACATCCTTTCTTCTGAATTACCTTGTTTCGGAATTGCTTTCCTCCTAGGTCGTGTTATTTTTCCCTTGACTGCTGGGGATATCTTTGGAATTGTTTACTTACCTGCTGGGGATGACGCTGCTGGGAAAATCTTCTCTATTTCCTCCTTTTCTACTTCCTTCCAAACCTTTTATTCTCTCACGGGATTGCGGGGGATTGAAATGTCATTAGCTAAGGATTGTCCTGTCGGGGGACCCCTTTTCCTTTTTCCTCTTTCCAAACCTCCTTCGGGACTCGCGTTTTGCTCCCTTGAAAAACTTGTAGGATATAATGCTGCCGGGGAAATCTCGAAATCAGTGTTTCATTTTTCCGAGAACTGCTGGGGATGATACCGGCTTCTTGCCTTTTTGAACGCAAGCTTCCTCGTTTTGTCCTGTCTGTTGGGGGTATAATTTCCTCTATCGCGGCTTGTAGTTTTTTTTTCTTTCAAAGCTGCTGGGGATAATTGGGTTTAAAGATCATTTCCTTGCGTTGTCTTGCTTCTTTCCCCAACCGGGTATTTGGTTTCGAGAAAATTTTCACAACGGGGGAAAATTTTCTACCCCAGTTTGAGAATCTTCTTCGTGGCATGCTTTTCTGCCAACAACCCCTCTTTTTCCTGTTTCAAATCAAAGAAAAATTGGTTAGTTTTAAAATGTGGTGGCTGGTTGCAGTGCTCCTGCTGGGGATGGTTCTCCTCCTCTTTCCCTGCTCTGCGTCTCATTGTCAAAACTTGCTGGGGATGTTATTATTTGATGATATTCATGTTGGGGATAGCTTTCTCCTTTCTTGCTTCCCCGCCTTCCTTGACGACTCTTTATTCGTGAACCTTTCCCGTGGTTTTCCAATGACCACCCCAATTCCTATGATAATGACCCTTCGTGAAGACCTTGCATGTTTTACTGGTGAACCATTTTCTTTGTTCACCCTTGTCACTGAAAATACTTTTCTGATGGGGATATCTCTCCTTCTTTTGCGGCATATCTAAGGATTGGGCATTTCCCAACCTTTGAGTCTCATTAACCTTCCTTGAGGTCATTAACCTTCCTTGAGATATCCTTATTGACACCAATCCCTCCCTTTGTCATTTTCCTATTGCTGGGGAATATCCCTCCGGACACTGGCCTTGCGCTTGATCCTTCCTGACTTATACCACTTGGGTGTACCAATCAAAATCCCGTCTTGCGTAATTGGAAATCTGATGGAAAATTTTGCAGTCATTTCTTGCAAACAGACTCTATTGGGGAATTTTGATGAAAGGAGAAAGATAAAAGGAAACAGAATAAAAGACAATGACTCTCTAAAAAGAAAAATTATAAAGAAAACCTATCAAACGTGGATACCAACTCTAATGGACATGACATACACATATAGCCTATCTTCCATCATTAAACTGCCTTTTGTAATCTTCGATTGGGGCTTTCCCATCTGATTTCCAATCTTCGTTCGACTTGTAGTGCCCGAGGGGTTTTCACTATCAAGCCTCTCTCATTTAAGTTTTTCTCTTAGCTTTCATCGCCTTATGGCGCCTGTGAAGGTTTTCACCGCTAAGACTCTCTCATTCGTGCTTCTCTTCAGCTGGGGATTGGGAGTGTTACCGCTGAGATTCTCTCATATTTCTCCTGCTGTAGATCAGAGTCTTTTCCGATGGGAATCAGAGTGTTATGTTTTGATAAGACTTCTCTCATTTGCCTGATTTGGCCTCTTTCGAAGATTGGTCAAAAGGTCTTTCTTTGGACCGTAATGTGGATTTGGATAGGGCTAGAAAGAAATGGTATTAAAGGCTCGAAATAAAACAAAATGGGTTCAAAATTACAACCTTCGGACCTATATTTATTTATAATAAACACAATTTTTTTTTGCCCCAGATTCTTGCTTGGGGATTTTTGATTTTTATTTACACTATGACCGAGCTGTGAAGCGCCTACGTATCCTCTTTGAGGAATCAGGTCAAACGTAGTTCCCAATTCCTTGTTTTTCTAGTTTTTCCTTTTCATTTTTCATTCTTTTTTTTTTCTTTCTTTTTGGTTGTTTTCGTTGTTTTGTTTTTCTCTTTTTCTTTCTTTATCTTCTCCATTTGTGTTTCTAATTTTGGTACCGATTCCGAAGGAGGGGTATGATAGAAATCAAAATAAGGCTCGAAGGGTTGACGATGGATAAAGTGTTTGGATAGCAGAACAAAATGCCTTCGTCATTCCAATCTTCAAAACATGCCAAGTGTAAACAACACAATTAATATTCGTCATATCTTTAAAGCACTCTTGGGCAACACTCTCATTTTCATTATTATGAACGACCCCATGTCAATTTTGGCAGCTTGCCTTTAACGGTTTTCTTTTACTTGCCCCAGTTTCTCATGACTCGGGTTTCGAATAATCTTAAATCGTTCTTACTTCATTTAAATATATCGATCACCTCCCAATGGCTTTGTGATTAACTTTTAAGATCAGGCCAGAACTATGTGCGCACGTCATGTCACTAGAGCTAGCAGAAAACGAACTATAGGAAGGAGAGGACTAAATAACAGAAAATATCTAGAAATAATATAAAATAGGTCATTGCATTAACCGATAAAACAACGACTCGAACAACCAAAAAACAAAACTGGGGTACAATACTTAGAACGAACCTAGACCCCTTTAGATGAGACACTATGATCAAAAGAAAAATACAAGGATAAAAGGTTTGAGCCACAAAACAACATTCGGATTACCATTCTGAAAATAACTCGGACAAATAGAAATGACAACAAAATAAGCCACCACAAATGACTCTCCAATTGATAAGCCCGACATTTAGCCACGAATTTGATTATCAGAACCACTATGGCCTTCTCTCATTTCAGTCGGCAAATTCCCGAGTGGATTCTCATATTCCGTGTCACCAGGCATCACCGTCAGAAAGTGTGTATCATCAGGTGCAGGTAATGGATTCATCGCGATATTCTGGGTGTCACTGTTATGAATCACAATCAATCTTTCTTGGATCATCCTTTCTATTTCCCTTTTCAGATCCCGACAACTTTCCATGTTGTGCCCCTGGGCATGGGAATGGTATTCACACCTTTTAGATGGGTCAAAGCTCCTTGCACGTGGGTCCACATGATTTGGAGGGATGGGTGCAATCATGTCCTGTTGCTTTAACTTCTCAAATAAGCTTTCATAGGAAACTCCTATTGGTGTGAAATTATCCTTCAACTTCGGTTCCCTTCTATGCCCTTGGTTTGGAAGTGGGTTATAAGGTATTTGGAAATTTTGCAGAGGCTGATAAAGATTTTGTGATGCTCGTGCTCGCTTTCTTGGATGATTTGATGGCTGAATAACATACTGGGGTGGATCAACTAGGTATGGTGGGTTCGAGGGTGGATAGTAATGCTCAGGGGAATTATGGAAAACTTGTCGAGACATCGCATACCGTCGAGGTACTCTTCTGGAACCTTTTCTTGACCCTGATATCATCATGACTTTTTCATCCCTCTCATTCGTGTCACTAGATTCAAATTGGACAGCCTGAGCTGCAGCCTTGAGAGCCGTTTGACTTATAATTCTGCCTGTCTTAAGACCGTTCTCTACCATTTCTCCCATTTTGACTACATCCAAGAAGGATTGACCAACCGCGGACATCATGTTCTGAAAATAATCCGGCTCTTGAGCCTGAAGGAAGACAGTGATTAACTCATGGTCATCCATGGGTGGCTGAGCACGAGCCGCTTGCTCTCTCCATTTAAGGGCATATTCCCTGAAACTTTCACTTGATTTCTTTTTCAGATTTGAAAGGAAAATGCGGTCTGGGCCAATGTCAATGTTGTATTGGAATTGTTTGACAAAGGCCTATGCCATGTCGTTCCAGACGTGCCAGCGAGATGCATCTTGATCCCAAAACCATTCAGAGGCTACTCCTGTAAGGCTTTCCCCAAAGTAAGCTATTAACAATTCTTCATTTCTTCCCAGACTCCTTAGTTGATTGCAATACCTTTTCAAATGGGCTATGGGATGTCCATGTCCATCGTACTTTTCAAATTTGGGAATCTTGAAACCAGGTGGCAAGTGGACATCGGGAAACAAGCATAGATCTTTGAAAGCAACACTCTTTTGACCTGCCAACCTGTACGTGTTTTTCAACCGCTGTTCTAAGCTTTTCAATCATTGGGTTATTTCCTCCTGTACCATCTTTCGGGGATCTTGCGTTGTCCGCTTGTCACAAACCAACCACCTTCTACTTACTTTACAATTCAAGACAAAACATGTTAGAATGGACTCAGACAGTCCTTATCAAATTTTTTATTTTTTTTATTTTTTTTATTTTATATTATATATATACATATACAGTTGTGGTCGAATATTTTGGAGATTGCCTACGTATCATGACCCCGCATGAATCAGACCGAGCGTAGTTCTTGCAAATTAATGCAAGAAATAAAGAGATGTTTATTTGATTTTTTTTTCTTTTTTTTTGAAGAAAAATTGTAAAAGCCGACTCCAAAAGATAAACTTGAAAAAAAAAACCTCCTGTGGCTTATGGGGGCATCGTTCGGCATCGCCATAAGCCAACACAAGACTGAGAAGTTTCTAATGTCAATTGACTATTTTTACAAAATTGGCCATGTAATGACTTATTTGACAAAGCGGCTATTTTTGCAAAATTTTATTTAAGAGACTACAAATTCAAAAAATTTCATCTTAGGGCCCACGGGGCATCGTTCAGCACCGACACAGGCCAACACAAGACTGAGAAAGTTTAAATGCCAAATGTGGCCATTTCAGCAAAACCATTTTTTTTTTTTTGCAAAGTTGAGTGATGACTCAAACTTAATTTTGCGGATACGGCCTTTCAATATTTCCACGAGGGAATATTTCAAGGTTGTGCCCAAAAATTATTTACAAAGACTCAAAGTGGCTATTCTTGCAAAAATAGCCTTCTGGCGTCCTTTTGGGGAACATTCGGCTTATTTTGAACAAATATAGCATGACCCGATTTATTTATAATAAAAATAAAAACTTTGACGCACATTTTTTTTTTGGTTATTTCTGCAAAAGGGGTATGAACCCGAACTTGATTTTGCGGCTATGGCCTTGCAACATTTCCACAAGGAATATTTCAAGGCTATGCTCGTAAATTATCTAAAATGACTCAAAGCGGCTATTTTTGCAAAAACAGCCTTCCGGCGTCCTTTCGGAACATTCGGCTATTTCCAAAAACGGCATCACTTTGATTTTATTGAACGAAATTAAACACACATTTTTTTTGATGATTTTTTTTTAAAAAAAAGGGTGGTATCCCAAACTTTATTTTGAGGCTACGACCTTTCAACATTTCCACATGGAATATTTCAAGGCTATTATTCAAAAAAAAAAAAGACTTCAAAGTGGCCATTTTTGCAAAAACAGCCTTCTGGTGTCCTTTCGGAACATTCGGCTATTTTCAAAAACAGCGTTACTTTGATTTTATTGAAAACTAAAACTTCGACATTTTTTTTTTAATTTTTTGAATGGGTGGTTGGACCCGATGAGGGTTGCCTACGTATCCCACCTAATGGGGAGAATCAAACCAGCGTAGTTCGGTCAGATAAAGAAAACTACTTCTGAAAACAATGACATTTCCTTTTCTTTTATGTTTTTTTATTTATTTATTATATATATATATATATATATATATTATATTATATATATATATATATATTTATTATTATTAACAAGCAACACGAATTATTTTTGAAAACAAACTATTATTTTTCAATTCATTGGCATATAAAACGAACTATTATAATTTCCATTTTATTAACAAACAAATGACTATTTTTTATGAATAAAATCACTTTTTTTATTGAAAAATAAAGCTTGTTTTTTTTAATTATTAAAATAAAACGTTTTTTTTTTTAAGTAATAACAAACTATTTTAAAAATAACAATTCTCTTTTTTTTTCCTTTTTATTCTCAAAATCCGGTAGAGTTTCGACACTACTTGGGCATTGGTTTGTTTTCTAAAAATGAGTAGTTATCTCTCTGCACTGTTACTTTTCTTTTCTCTTTTTTTCTTCATTTTTCCTCAATATTTACAAATCGGTCGGCATGCAAGTCTGAAACAAATAATTGCGTGAAACAAACAGGATGCAACAGGATGGTCTTTTTTTTTTATTTCAGGTTGCCTGTCCTAGACGGACCCAACCCCTGTGTTGAGTCCCCTAAGTCAAATGCAACATGATGCAAATAAGTGTTCCTACTAGGGATCCGGCATGAAGTTATGTTATTCTAAGCTCAAAACCTCGTTATGTGATCTAGACTGTGTACCCAAGCGGACAACTCGGGTTGAGAAAGGAGCTCCTTTTCGGGAACCAAAAGGCCAGCCGGCTTAGAAACTTTCCGAGCCTCTTTATTATTTCGGGGTATGACACTAACAGAATAAGGAGAGTCTCAACCAGTGAGCACATCCCCGGGGGTGAGAAAAAGAAAGGACTCGGCACAGTTTGTATGTACAGTTCAGATAATATCAAAGCGGTAAACATATAGCAGTTTGTATATACAGTTCAGATAGTATCAAAGCGGTAAACATATAGCACATTAATTAAACATATAATAAAATCAGATATAGACAAAAACAACAATTTAACTGAGCTCGAATTCTTAAACCCTGAACCGAAGTTCTGGGTTTCTATCCCCAGCAAAGTCGACAGAGCTGTCACACCTCTTTTTGGCGCTCGTAGATGGGCCACTGTTTAATACTACACCCCGAGACGGGATATAATAATAATCAGCGAATGAGTTTTTCCACTTAAAGGACAGTCAGAACGGGATCCATTTATTTAATTTTTCAGAGTCTCCACTTGGGAAAATAATGGTGTCCCAAGTCACAGGTTTAATCCCGAACCGAGAAAATTTATGACTCTGTAATACAATCTGCGAAACTAGAAACCTGCATAAGGAATTCTGTTAACCCGGGAGAAGGTGTTAGGCATTCCCGGATTCCGTGGTTTTAGCACGGTCGCTCAACTGCAATTTTTGTTTTTATCTGATTTTTTTATATATTTTAACTAGGTGCTTTTAATGTTCCGCTTTTCAATTTTAGAAGAATTGCGACGTCACGAAAACACATTTCGAGTCACACCGCAACCGGTACGCCTGTGACTTTAATGTATTTCAGTTTCGCCGAGAGTAGGATTTGGGTCACATAAATGCGCACCCGTAATTAGGAAGGTAATATTATTAAAATGACAAGCCTAATGCAACTACGGTATTAACTTTGTAGGAGGACATGAAATTTGCTGGATGGCATGCCTCGAATCTAATTTCTAAAAAAAAGAATTGTATTTAGCTAAGGCAAACTTTATTACTCCTATTTATATCTAAAAAAAACTAAGTATCGCAACAAAGTCACGGAAACAACAACAACAACATGCTTAAGTCATACGGAAAGCTCATTCTGCTATTTTTTAGACTGTGCCAACACAAAAACTTTAATATTTCTAAATTCACAAATTCCAAGGAAGAGGACATAGTAGTTATTAGGCAATTGAACTAACGAGGCCATAAAAATAATGAAGCAATAAAATCCAAACATTATATCTACTTTAAATCATGAGAGAAATTTAAATCTTACTACAAAATAGGATTACAACAATTGAACGGTGAGCGAAAGAATATAAACATATAAACAATTGGAAGTCAACAAAATGCATCTTATTGGTTGTGAGGTCGTCATGTTCATTACACTTTTTCAATCCATACGAATTCTCATCCTTACCATTCGGCATGTGCTCAACGCCAGCAACAACAAACAGAGACAGATCAATCGAGATAGAGATCAATAAACAGAAACTGAAATGCTATGAATCAATGTATATTTTTATTTCCGCTAATAACAGTATAAAAGGACATGAATAAATTTCTAGTGTGGAAATAGAAGAACTGACCTTCTATTATTGAAATCCTGGAGCAAATACAATGCAAATAAATTCTCTAAAACCAGCAAACTCTCAGTCAAGCTACAGACCATGCCTCTGAACCGGAATCGGTAACCCAGACGGATTCGGCTCGATTGGACTTGAGATAATGATTTCAAGCTGATATCCACGATGATTCAGTGCAGTTTCAGTGAGTTTTAGAGCTGGGTTTATCGCTGGGTTTGAATTCAGTTCACCAGATTCAATGGCAAGTCGCCGGAATTACACATTTTCGGCCAGATTTGGTTCCTTCTGTATGTGCGTCCTACTATTTCTTGGCAGCAAAACGGGGAAGGGTCATGGGTTTGATTGACGATGAAGAAGGAGGGTATGGTCTCTTTGATATTTCTGGTTTTTCAATTAGGAAGAGGAAGCAGAAACGAGCATCGAAGAAGACGATAGGAGGGTTGTGCTCGTTTGGCGTGGTGAGCTGAAGGTTATTCGCTTGGTTGAGGGTCGTTTTGAAGTGACGACAGGCAGGTGATCATTGGTGGTTGGTGGTTGGTCGTTGCTGCTAGATCGCCGGAGAAGAAGCCGACGAAGTTTCACGGATTGGTTTTTGCAATCGACTGGTTCCTCCCTCTGTTCCGTTTTTTGTTTTCTTTTAATCCCAACGAATCCCCCCTTTCACGTGACTCCTTTTTCAAATGTATTCTATTCTCACTTTTAAAATCAATAGCAAATATTCTTTGCCCATCCTCTGCCCGTTGGAATTTCTGCCCACGTGAGAGACCAAGAGTGATGGGTCTCCACGTGGGTTTCAAGAGTTATGGGTTCCGTCTCGTGCTCCGTCCGTGTCCCCCACGTGTGGTGGGCTCGAATTATTATGGGCTAGATCCGAAAATTATAAAACCCGGTAGTTTGAACCCGAATATTATTCTTTGCCCCGAACCGAGAATAAGAACACGGTGTTATTAATTAATCCTACGTAAGCAAAATCACTATAAGACTAATAATTAAAATAAAGTTATTTTTTATATTTTTCTTTCAAAATTAAAGTAACTACAAAATGTTAATGCAACTATTTTTATTATTTTCGTTTTTATAAAAAGATAAAAATATAAAGTACTATTTTTGTATTTTGCAAGTTTAAAAATGACTACGAA
This sequence comes from Nicotiana noctiflora, assembly GCA_032618575.1. Taxonomy (NCBI): domain Eukaryota; kingdom Viridiplantae; phylum Streptophyta; class Magnoliopsida; order Solanales; family Solanaceae; genus Nicotiana; species Nicotiana noctiflora. Next base: position 16,824 of record JASVEL010007091.1, on the reverse strand, counting down.
ACATTAATAAAACTATATTTTTGTTATTTTTCATTTTAAGGTAAAAGTAAAGTAAATGTCACGACCCCAAATCCGGTCGTGATGGCACCCAGCACGTTGCTAAGCCAGCCTGACCAATCCATATCAACCACGGAGCTAGAAACTCTCTTTAGCCCCTTTAAGCATATCAAATCACGAAGCAATAGCGATACATATAACGAAAACGGGGAACCAAGTCCCATAATACATCAACTCCCATAGACCAAGGGTCAAGAGTCATGAGCCTCTACTGAACATGAGTGTATAAAGGGTTGCAAGATACCAAGTGTGGAAAGAAAAGTCAATACAAAATCAAGAGACAGTAAGAAGGAATATCGGGTCCTGCGGACTCTGCCGCTACCTCGAATATCCACAAAAGTCGCCTCGCACAGCTACTGGATCACTGTTGAGAGGTACCTGGATCTGCACACAAGGTGCAGGGAGTAAAATGAGTACTGCCAGACTCAGTGGTAATAAATAGGGGCAAGACAGCGCAGAAAAGAAATCCGCAATAAAGCACTATGTAAAGCTGTAATCAAATACCCTGTCACAGAATCAATATCGACTGTACCTGTATCAACAAGTACCAGCAAAACAGTATAACAGCTAGCAGATGTAGCTAAATGCAATGCAATGCATGATATGACCGCTACGGCGTGTAGCCCGATCCAATTTGGGTACCCGTGCTCACTATGGGGGTTCAGACTCCGGAGGGGCTCCTACAGCCCAAGCACAATATCAGTGCGGCGTGCAGTCCGATCCGATATATGTACTGCTGCGGCGCGCAGCCCGATCCACTACTAGTCAGCTAATATGCAATCACAGCCTCGCAGGCTCAAAGGTAGTTTGAAACACCTTTTATCAAGTTCCAGAGTTTTGGAAATAACATGATAACAGAAATAGCTGCGGACTAGTAGTAAACTAGCATGTCAATATGATAAGACAATGATAACGATCCTCGCGGGATCCAATAACTGGCTCATGGCCCACAAGTGTACTCAACAGCCCAAGAAGGGGGTTCCTCGGCTCAAGAGTGGCCATTATCACAATATATATAATATGCAACCATCCGAGAAGGAGGTTCGACGGCTCAAGAATAGCCTAATATCATAATACAGTATCAACAAGTCGGACTATGACGTAGTCCCCAATCACAATCGACCCCGCACTCACAAGAGAGTACGTGTCTCGCCGCTATACAGCTTCACAAAGTGGTATACCGGGGTTTCGAACCCGCTGGTCATCACCCACATCTATTACTCACCTCAATACGGCCCGACGACTACTCCGCAATACTCTTGCCACGAGAATCAAGCTCCGCACGCGTAGAATCTGATCAAATACAGGTAGAAACACAACAAATTAGGCCAATGGGACGACACCCAATCAATATAACTCAATTTACATCAAAATTCCCAAAGTTGTCAAAACCCGACTTTCGGTACGCTTGTCGAATAATTACAAAAGTCACATATTCGGAACCCTCATCTCGATACGAGTCTAAGCATATCAATTTTTCCAAATTCGGACTCCATTTGCCCATCCAAAACCTTGATTTTCTAAAGTTCAAGCCTAGGGCTAAATCCTCCATAAATTACCCCAAATTCCTCCATTTTCATGATATAATTGCATAATATTACCAATACTAATCATAGTTTAAGTCCATAGTTGATTACCCGATGATTTCCCTTGAGTTTCTCTTCAAAATCGCCCAAATCGCCTCCTTAAGCCGAGACCCAAATGTGTGAAATGTTTCTGAAATTTTCTAACTTCGATACAATTAACTCACTGCGATTTTCGCTTCTGCGGATAGAATTCCGCTCCTGCGAGTCCGTATCCGCGACCAGATGGTCGCTTCTGCGATTCCAGGCCTAGCCATTTCCGCACCAGCGATCCAAGGACCGCTCCTACGAGTCCGCTTCTGCGGATTTTCATCCGCTCCCGCGGTCCTCTCCGCCTCTGCGATCAAGAGTCCGCTCCTGCGGACTCGCCTCCGCGATCAACCACCCGCTTCTGCGGACCTCCCCATCACGCCTCAGGACCGCTTCTGTGATCGTCCACTCGCATCAGCGAAGCCGCCCCTGCGGGCCAGGCTTCGCTTCAGCGGTCTATCCCGCTTCTGCGCCTTCTTGTCCGCTCCTGCGGACTCGCTCCTGCGCTCCCACTTCCGCAGGAGCGAAAACAACAGAACGGACTCAAAAACCTGCAATTTTCCACATTTTCTCCCATTTAACCATCCGAAAACACCCCGAGGCCCCCGGGACCTCATCCAAACACACCAACACATCTTAATACCTTATTCGAACTTGCTCCAATCCTCAAAACACGTCTAATAACACCAAAACCCATAATTCACATCAAATTCAAGCCTAAATTCCTTAAAACATTCCGAATTACACAATCAATCAAAAACCCGACTAAACAATGTCCGAATGACCTGAAATTTTGCAGGCACATCCAAAATCACCTAACGGAGCTACTGCAACTTGTCGGAATTCCATTCCGACTCCCGGATCAAAATATCACCTACCGTTCGGATTTCGCCAAAATTCAACCTTAGCCAATTCAAGCCTATTTCTACACCGGACCTCCAAATTCAATTCCGATCGCTCCCCTAAGTCACAAATCATCTCTCGGAACTAACCGAATCATCAGAATCCGATTCCGAGCCCTCTAGCTAAATAGTCAACTCTGGGTTGACTTTCCTTATTCAAGTTTCCTTCACAAAGGCTATATGCCTCATTTCCAATCCAATTCACTCCTAACTCACCCGATAGACTTTAACACTGATATAAAAGCATAAAACATACAATTTCAACATAACGGGGTGGTAATTCCCGTGACGACGGGCCGGGTCGTCACAGTAAAATAGTCAAAATTAGCTAAGGTATCTATATTAGGCCTAAACTAAATATTTTACGCTAAAAATATAAAAAATCTCGGGTAGGGGCAAAATCACGCATCTACAATCCGGATAAGGAATTCTGTTAACCCGGGAGAAAGTGTTAGGCATTCCCGAGTTCCGTGGTTCTAGCACGGTCGCTCAACTCTTATATTCGGCTTGATTATCTGATTTTTAACAAATATGAACTAATGTGCAAATTTTTTACCTTTGACCGCTTTTATTACTATTATTATTATTATTTTAACAAAGGATTGCAATATTGTGAAAACGCATCTCGAACCACGTCACATCAATGTACCCGTGGTTGTCGACATATTTTGACCCCGTTGAGACTTGGATTTGGGTCACATAAATGTGCACCCGAGTTTAGGGAGATAAAATTATTAAATACGCGCCTAAAGATGCTAATGCATTATTATTTTGATAAAAGCCGCAGAATTCGCTAAAGGGCATGTCCCGTAATCTATTTATTAAACAAATATGAGGATCCCACAATTTATAACTATTTTGGCGAGGCACGCCTTATTTATTTTAAAAGGGGAATACTAAAGTGACTACATTTTTCTATTAAGCTCGTCCCTAAATTAAAAGAGAAAAATCCTAATTAATTACGAGTTTAATAATATGTAACACAATAGTTGCTAGATTAATACCAATATTGATGGAAGAGAAATTAATTTTTAAAAAATTTTTGAATAAAATATAAAAAAATAAATTTCGAAATTACAAATAAAAATAAAATAAAATTTCGAAATTATAAATCAACAATAAAATAAAATTTTGAAATTATAAATATGATAAAATAAAATTTTGAATTTATAAATAAAAGATAAAATTTGACAACTAAATATTCAAAAGAAATTGAATATAACTAGATTAAAACTTACATTGTTATATGAAACTATTAAAATCAATTCCTGAAACGGCTACATTTTTATGAATTCATCTCCAAAATAAAAGGAAACGAATTTTCTTTATTAATCTACGTGATTGGAATTATAACTTATTAATCGGATTAAAATATGCGCAACTAACAAATTATAATCGAATTAGCAGAAAAGAAATTTATGTCATGCTTTACTAAAATCGAAGTTATAGATAAAATATGACATGTATAAATAATATATTAAAATAAACCAATTATCCCATAACTAATTTAAACCACATATGAGTGGATAAATAAGCCGTTGAAATTAATATCTAACTTCCGAAATTAGTTCAAATTAAAACTTAACTAGATTTAGCTATGTGTTCACAATTAACTTATCATCGACCATGTTAAAACATTCATAACTAGTGAACTAATCAATTTTTACCAAAACCGATTCGTTAACCAATTTAAGTTATTCTCATCTTAATTATTAAACCATTTGATAGTAACGAGCGTGCATACACTACCTAATAGTCAAGATAAAATAAGATATTGCTTAATGTATCACTATAACTTGTCTAATTATGTAAGACGGCAGAAATATACAGAATAATTATACATAAAATAACCTAAATACAATTAAAAAGAAATAAATAAAAAGCTAAATTAAAATTTAAGATTTTATTCTTCAAATGTGTTCATGCTTTCACGTGTCGAATACAAGAATTATAGTAGTGTGCCTGGTATTAGATCACAAAGAAAAGGAAGATCAGTAGTGCAACAGTAGCACAACACAGCAACCACAACAGAACACTCCCGCAAATAAAAGCAACAAAATCGGCAGTAACCCAGTAATAACCCAGTAATAGCAATTAATAAAAAAACAATTACCAAAGTAGTTGCTTCTAATTTTTAAACAATCGAGAAAAAAAAAAGCTTGAAGCTTCGGTAAACAATAGGAATTGATGCTGAAGAAATGAAGAATAAGTTCTTTTCTTTCCTCTTTTGAATTCTCTTTTATTCTTAAGATTCGAAAATATTTTTATCTTCTCTACAGCTCTGAAATTTCTCTTCCAAAATATTTCATGTTCTGATTAATTACCAGACTTCTGTTATATATACACAAGTGCAAGACTGCTACCTAATTATTATTACACACTATTACTAGCTGCCAATCAGAAAAGTAGTTAAACGTGCGTCCTACTGTCCATACTCTTTTTAACTTTAATAATTACTGTCCCTACCCACTTGACATTGTCCCCTAACTTTTCAAATCTACTATTTGTCTTATAGTAATTGAGGGTCTCACCTTCCGCAAATTACTCCCTAAATTATGCAAGAAATAACAGCAGTCGGATCAATCATCAAACCCAAACCCTTAAGTAGAGCCCACTCAATTATTTCAAAATTTCAAGTCTAAATTACCCTCTGGAATCACTGAAATTACTAAACTATCTAATCCCGTTCTTATCTGAATTAAGCCTATAAGCTATAACCAAATTCCTAATCAAATTCAACAATTAACTAATTAACACATGAAATTAATTTCCAATCAAATTCTACAATTAATCTCATGAACAAACACATAATTAACAATATTTAAGAATCAAAGTCCAATTCACCTCAGAAACAAACTTAAAAGAACAATCAAGTAGATTCAAGACACTAAACTCAATAATTAATTGAACTACAAATTAAATCTAACAACATTACAATCAAAATAAACATTCAAGTGATTAACTAAACATTTCTATATTAAAAACTTAAACAAAATAAATAAACAAGTTTCATAAATAATCTGGAACCATGATGAACAACAAATCAAGAAGATAATCCAACCAACATACAACAGTTTCGGATATGAAAATACCAAAAAAATATGGACAAGAACAAAATTTAAATCGACTAATCGGATCGAAATAACGATGAACTCGAACGGAAACAAATCTGCCCGGATTTTTCTTAAACCAAAAATAGCTTGAATTTAACCGGAATTTCAACAACGACATCGACGAATCCATGGGAAACTCGGCAACGATTATACATACATATATATATATATATATATAGATGTGGGTGGGTGTTTGAACGTGGGGGACTGGTGGAGGCGGGACAGTGGGTCGGCGACGTTGTTGGTGCTCTTGGCGCGGCTGATCGTTTGGACGTGGTGGTCGGACGATGTTGCTGGAGATGGATTTACTTCTTTAGATATAGAAACTGCAGGTTCTCTATGGTATTTCTCTTCTTTTGGTAACAACTCATCATGATTAGTACTAGTATTATTTACATCAAAGACTAAAGCTAAACAAAAGTCTTGAACACCCAATAATTCCATGAACCCCAAAGATGAATTAATACTACTATTATTCTTACCTTCAACAGCATAATTATCATCTGAAAATAAGCAGAAATATTAAAGAAAGTAGATAAATAAGGAAGGAGAAGAAGAGGGGGTGAGGTGTAAGGGTGTGACGGCTAGGGAGTGTTTTAGGATTTTAGGGTTTGGTTTTTGGGAAATGAAGTGTAAAATAAAAGAAGGGGGTCTTTTGGGTTATGGGGCGGACCGGGTCGGGTCATGGGTCATGGACTGGGTCGTTGGGTATTTTGGGTTGGGTAGAATTGGCTTGGGCTTGGGGTTAATTCAAGAATTGACCCAATTCCGAATTCTTCTTCTATTTTTTGTTCTATTTTCTTTTATTAGGTAATAAAACTAAAAAAAATGCTACGATTAAATTATAAACCTATAATTATCTTAAAAATACTAATTAACTCCTAATAATAATTATCACACAAAATTAAACATCAATTAAAATAAAATCGTACAATTTAGACATTAAATGCTAAAAATACAAAAAATACATACTTTTGTGAATTTATATTTTTTTTTAAAAAAATAAACTTAATTATTCCTAATCATAAACTCAAATTTTATATACAAATGCAACATATTTTTTATATTTTAATTTATTTAAATAAATAAATATGAACATATAAATGCAAATGATACAAGAAAAATAACACAAAATTCACAATAATTGCAAGCATACTAAAATTGTTTTATTTTGAATCTTTGGGAGTATTTCTCTTATAGGGCAAAAATCGCGTGCTCACAATGGTAACTAAGACCTTAATGGAAGGAATTGGTTGGCAACCATTCAGCATTGTGTCCATGATCATTGTGGAAATATATCGAGCCCTAGAGAAGTGTCAACAAGGAGCCAAACACTTCGAAGGTTGCAATTTGCTACTTCAACTTTGGCTCATGGAGCATCTCCAAAAAGGTGAATACCGACAAGAGATTAAGTGAAGGTACTGGATGATCATCTGAAATGAATGAATTACATGCCCAATGTGTTCACCCCACCGGAGTATGCTAGAGAATGGGTCAAACTCTTCAAAATTTTGACTGAGGACCAGGTACAATGGATGTTCGAGTGGTTTCCGACCGAGGAGTTCATCGCCCGATCCAGAGATGCACCTTTCTTAATGTTGATCAGCTTGAGGGGAACATACCCTCATGTCCCTCTCCGAATAATTATGCAAGCTGGTAGGAAGCCGGTTGTACCCAGGGTCAACAAGATTAGTTACTTCCGGGCTGACTTCTAGGATGATGATAGTCTTTACAAGTGCCAAGCTCAGCATATGTGGCACTGCAAGATCGTCATGGGGAAGGATACCATCGAGCCAGATAGATACTGTACTTACTGTGCTCCCTACTATTCAGGCTGGTTGGAGGATAATCATGATGGTCTAGGCAAGCCAGGGTTTGTTCAATGTGATAGGACCATAGATGAAAAAGTCAAGGCACAGGTCAAATACAACCAGCAACGCAAGAGGATCCAAGAGTGAGAAAATGAGAACCGTGAGATACAAGAAGCCAATTAGAAGATAATTGAGGAATAGAAGAAAATGGTTGTCAGTGCCAACAAACGACTAGGATACTTGAAGCGAGGCATAGTGGAGTCGGAGAAGAAGTTTCTCAAGATGGTCGAGGATTGCCAAAATCCTGAAGGGACCAGTGGCGGACACCTAGCGAGGGCATACTTATTGCTTGGACTTCACGAGTTGGGAAAACTGTTTGATGGAGCCAGGGATGCCGAATTTTGGGAAGGTCATTCTGGAACCAAGTAGATAGGAGCATTTCCTTTTACTTTATGTAATAATGCCAATGGCCATTAGTGATTTTTGTTTCTTGTTTATTTAAGTATCAGTTCGGGATTCATCTATTTTATTTTGAAACGGGGCATTTAAAATCCTAAGTTCTCCAAATCATCTTGTCGCTAGGACTATCTCAAACACTATGAGGCTCCATAATTAGGACATGCTTTATATTTCTGCACTATATGTTTAAATATTGCAACATTTTTTTGTGATCCTCGCTAACTTGGTTACCCTTTTATTTTACTTTTGATTTGTTATTCCCCTTCCCAAAGGTTAGTTCAAGCACTCTGGCAACATCATCCTATTGCACAAGATCCAAGGGCTCTCCACCCACTCCTCCTCTTAGTCCCACCTAAAACAAGAACAAAGGGAAGATGGAAGATTTAAACAATGCCAGAAAGGAGAACTCAACTGAACGGGTAAAGGTCACTCATGATCATAGTACTTAGGTTTCCAAGGAAAATGCATCCTAACTCGAACAAAAGTTGCTGAGATTCCACGAAGAGCTTGATCATGTTCAAAACTTGGACAACCTATCCTTCTCCCTCATCACCCCAGACACCATCTTCCCCAAAGGCCAAAATCCCACAACTCCACAAAAGCAATCAAATCATCCCACTATGCCAACAAAGAATCAATGCAACACATTCCGAACTCCAAACAACAATCTGTTACTCATCCCCGAACCACAAGACTATGCAAATGACTGTGAGCACATGATTTTTACCCTAAGTAAATTATTCCAAAAGTTCCAAAATTAAATAATTTTATAATTTTTAGGAATTTTGTTGCATCTTTTCGTATTAATTGGTTGCATAATAAAAATATAAAAAATATGCATTAATTCATTTTAACAATTTAAATAAAATCACAAAAATAGTTCATTTTAGCATTTTACTGCTTTAATTGAAAATTGCTACAAAATTGTTATTAAATAGTTTTAGACTTTAATAAGTTTAATTGGTTTAATCTCTCAATTTTATAAAATCAAGAAAATACAAAATATATATATGATATATTTCAATTTTAAAAATGAATACAAATATACAAGTGAAAATAATGGAAGGAAAATACAAAAAAAAAAACAAATATAAAGGGGAATATAATACAATGTTTTTGGGCCAAAACACCCCTAAGCCCAAAACAAATTAGAAAAAGGAAATTTTACATAGTATAGAATAGGTTAAGACCTAATTATAACATATAAATACCTTTTCAAAAATTTACATAATATAATAACCTTTTCTATTTTTGTAGCAAAAAATCAAAATTATATTATTTCCTATATTTAAGCCATAATTTTCTCAATCTAGTATAACTCCCCCGTAAAATTTTCTTTTCTCTTTCATCTTAATACATGTTTTCTTAAAATTTCCCAGTTATACCGTATCTCTCAAATCACTCTCATTGCCCTAATACTCTTCTTCTCTTCTCTCGATTCATCCGCGCCCAATCTTCTCCCATTGTCGAGCGATTAAGTTTCTTCGTCCAATTCCTTTAGAAATACAAGTATTAACAGGTATATTTGTGTATTTGTTCCATTCCTCCATTGTTGCTTTCCGCCATTGTTGACATCCTCCATTGTCAACAATTTTTTCTTTTTTCGTCAATTGTTTTTCTTGTTATTATCTTAATTTCGTTATCAATCAACAGGATTCTTCTATAATGACACATGCAACGCCATCTAAGAGATTACCAAGAGGTGTACCCACCAAAATTCTAAATTTTGATGGGCCATCTTTCTCATTGCAATTGTGTAACACCCCACCGAACACACAGCAGCGGCGATGCCGGCCGTGCCACCGAACACACAGCAGTGACACGCAGCCTAAGGAATTGTTACCCTTGGGTATAGGAGCATTCCACACATAGCTGCAGCTACTGGGAATCGAACCTAAGACCCAAGGCTTTTCAGGGATTTTACTCCCTCACCTCTCACCATCAATTGTCACGACCCGGATTTTCCCCCAATATCGGGATCGTGATGGCGCCTACTCGTGGTAGCTAGGCAAGCCACTGTGTTCATACTATCCTATTTTTAACACAATTTTAATTAAATAAATGCGGAATACTTTATCGAAATGGAAATAATAAATCACGAGGTAAAAATCATACTGAAATCCTCTACCCAAGACTTGGAGTCACCAACTCACAAACTACTATGGAATACTACACATAAAAGTCTGAAGGAAATATAACATAATTCCGTTTGTCTCGAAACAATGAGACTACAGCTATTAACATAATTAAAGGAAGAGACGCCGGGCCTGCGGACGTCTGCAAGCTACCTTAGTCTCAAATGATCAACTTCCACGCAATCTATTTATTGCTGCTGCTGCTGCTGCTGCTGCTGCTCCTGATCGTAACCTAGACCTGTGCAAAAACGCACAGAAGTGTAGCATTAGCACAACCGACCCCATGTGCTGGTAAGTGCCTGGCCTATCCCGGCGAAGTAGTGACAAGCCTAGGACCAGACACCCACGTAAACCTGTGCAATTCAATATATATATGTGTACTACAACATAACAAGAAATAATCAAGTATTAACACAATAAGGAATATCTTGAAGAATTCAACAATTAACCACAGTTAATAATTTCACAAGGAAAAACAAAGTGTAATGTAAACACAAATAATATCAATTCAAGGAATAGCAAACAGTTGCACGGCATCACCCTTCGTGCTTTTACTCTCATCCTCACATCCATAGTACGGCATGATCCTTCGTACATGGTTCAATAATAGGACACGGCATGATCCTTCGTGCATAATCAATAATAGGGCACGGCATGATCCTTCGTGCATAATCAATAATAAACATGGCACGGCATGATCCTTCGTGCATAATCAATAATAAACATGGCACGGCATGATCCTTCGTGCATAATCAATAATAAACATGGCACGGCATGATCCTTCGTGCATAATCAATAATAAACATGGCACGACATCACCCTTCATGCATTATCTCTCTTCCTCACCCAAATAACAATCACAGTTAAGGGCAAAGAAAGAAACAACAATTCATAAATCGTCCCATCAAGGGCAATCAATAATTATCTTCACAACAAGTCCCAACAAGGGAGAACAATAACGATTCACCTATAATATATCTCAAAATATCATTTTCCAACGACTCACGGTCATACTAGACGCCAATGTATGGATGCTCGTCACCACAGCCCATACACCGCACTCGATCACATAACACATAACACATAATCCTATTCCCTCAAGCTAGGATAGAACAAACACTTACCTCGAGTGCTTATGAACAATTCAATCCGTGGATATGTCTTTTCTTTCAATTTGGCTCCAATTCAACCGTATCTATACACAATTGATTTAATATCATCAATTTTACTCAACAAACTAATTCTTAAGACCAAATACAACTTTTACAACATTCTGCCCGAAATAGTGAATTTCAACCCCGGGCCCACATGGTCGGAATTCGGGGTTATGACTAAAATCCGGTTACCCATTTCCCCACGAGTTCATATATATGATTTGTTTCAAAATCGGACCTCAATTCGAGGTCCAATTCCCCAATTTATGAAAAACCCTATTTTCTAACAAAAACAAGAATTTTACCATGAAAATCATTGATTTCTTATGAAAAACATGATTAATGATGTTAGGAATTGAAAGAATTAAGTAAAAAGTGACTTACAATCGTTTTGATGAAGAAGAAATCCTTGAAGAGTCGCAAATGGGTGTTTTGGTTTTGTGAAAAATGAAGAAATGACTGAAATTCGTGTTTTTCAGGTCTCTGTGTTCGCATTTGCGAACATGGGTTCGCAATTGCGAACCCCGACCAATTTCGGAGTTTGAAAAATAAGCTAAGTGTGGGAAGTTCGCATTTGCGAACATTTGTTCGCATTTGCGAACATCTCGCATTTGCGAACTAATGTTCGCATTTGCGAACACATGCTGTATAAGGCAGTGTTCGCATTTGCGAACAATGGTTCGCATTTGCGAACCAAGGCAGTCACTGGGACGTTCGCATTTGCGAACAATGGTTCGCATTTGCGAACCAAGGCAGCACTGGGGACCTTCGCAAATGCGAACAATTGTTCGCATTTGCGAACAAGGCCGGCTTCGCATTTGCGATCAAGGTTCGCATTTGCGAGCCTTGCCTTACACTGTCCCCTTCGCAATTGCGAGAAATTCTTCGCAATTGCGAAGCCAACAACTGGGTGAAAAAACCAGCAGTTCAAAATTCAGAATTTCATCCAACGGCCTATCAAATCTTTACCCGAGCCCTCCGGGCTCCAAACCAAACATGTACACAACCTCAAAAACACATTATGGACTTGTTCGTGCGATCATATCGCCAATATCACTTCGTTTTAATCAAATCGAGCCTCAAACTCATGATTTTCATACTTTTGATTCTCAAAACTTCTTAACTTGGAACTCAAGGTCCAAAACATCTCAAACGACATCCAAATGTCATCAAACTTTACGGAAATCACATATATAATATTTAAGACTTGTACCGGGCGTCGGAACCAAAATACGAGCCCGATACCAAGGTCTATTAATTTATTTCCTTTAATAATTGCATCAAAAACAATTTCACATAAAAATTCATAACTTGGGCTCTAGGCCTCAGGAATTCGACTCCGGACACATGTCCAAGTCCCATATTTTCCTACGGACCTCTCGGGACCATTCAATCTCGGGTCCGGATCCGTTTACCAAAAATGTTGACCGAAGTCAACCATATCAATATTAATATCATTTTTATCCAAATTTCTCATAGAATTCATATTTTCTATCACAAAATCTTTCCGGCTACATGCTCGGATCATGCACGTCAATCGAGGCAACATAGAATGAGGTTTTCAAGGTCTCAGAAGCTCGAAATTATTAATAAAATAAGTGATGACCCTTTGGGTCGTCACACATCCTCCACCTCTAGAACAACCATTCGTCCTCGAACGGACGAGAGAAGGAAGTACCTGAGTTGGGGAACAAATGAGGGTAGCGGCTCCGCATATCGGACTCGGACTCCCGGGTCGATGCCTCAGGAGGCTGACCTCTCCACTGAACACGCACAAAAGTATAACTCTTCGACCTTAACTGTCGAACCTGCCGGTTTAGAATGGCCACCGGCTCCTCCTTCGTAAGATAGATCATTGTCCAATTGGACAGTACTGAAGTCTAACACATGTGTGGGATCGCCGTGGTATCTCCGAAGCATAGATACGTGAAAAACCGGATGCACGGCTGATAAGCTAGGCGGCAAAGCTAATCTGTAAGCCACCCCTCCCACTCTGTCTAGAATCTCAAATGGACCAATATACCTAGGGCTGAGCTTGCCCTTCTTCCCAAACCTCATCACGCCCTTCATAGGCGACACCCGGAGCAATACTCGTTCACCAACCATGAAATCTACATCTCGAACCTTACGATCCGCATAAGTCTTTTGCCTAGACTGAGCTGAACGCAATCTCTCCTGAATAGTCTTGACCTTATCTAAGGCCTCCTGAACTAAGTCTGTACCCAACAACCGAGCCTCTCCCGGTTCAAACCATCCAACCGGTGATCGACATCGCCTACCATACAACGCCTCATACGGAGCCATCTGAATGCTAGATTGGTAACTGTTATTGTAGGCGAACTCTGCTAATGGTAGAAACTGATCCCACGAGCCTCCGAAATCAATAACACGGGCTCGAAGCATGTCCTCAAGAATCTGAATAGTCCTCTCGGACTGGCCATCCGTCTGAGGATGAAATGCTGTACTCAACTGAACCTGGGTGCCTAACTCCTGCTGAACCGCTCTCCAGAACCGCGAGGTAAACTGCGTACCCCGATCAGAGATAATAGATACCGGCACCCCATGGAGACGAACAATCTCCCTAATGTAAACCTCCGCTAACCTCTCCGACGAGTAGGAGACAGATACTGGAATAAAGTGTGCTGATTTGGTCAGTCTATCAACAATGACCCAAATAGCATCAAATTTCCTCCGAGTCAAAGGAAGTCCAGTAACGAAGTCCATAGTGATCCGCTCCCATTTCCACTCGGGAATTTCAATCCTCTGGAATACACCACCAGGTCTCTGGTGCTCATATTTCACCTGCTGACAGTTTAGACACCGAGCGACATACGCAACGATATCTTTCTTCATTCTGCGCCACCAATAGTGTTGCCGTAAGTCCTGGTACATCTTCGCGGCACTTGGGTGAATAGAATACCGCGAACTGTGGGCCTCTGCTAAGATCAACTCTCGAATTCCTTCGACATTGGGCACACAAACTCGACCCTGCAATTTCAATACCCCATCATCATCTAGATTTACCTGTGTGGCACCTCCCCGCTGTACCGTATCTCTCAACTCACGCAAATGAGGATCATCAAATTGCCTCTCACGGATACGCTCTAATAAAGAAGAACGAGCGACCGTGCAGGCTAACACTCTGCTAGGCTCAGAAATGTCTAATCTCACGAACCGGTTGGCTAAGGCCTGGACATCTAGAGCTAATGGTCTCTGATTGACCGGAATATATGCAAGACTACCCATGCCGGCATACTTTCTACTCAATGCATCGGCCACCACATTGGCCTTACCCGGGTGATATAATATAGTAACATCATAGTCTTTTAGCAACTCTAACCATCTTCGCTGTCGTAGATTCAACTCCTTCTGTTTGAACAAGTACTGTAGGCTTTTGTGATCAGTGTACACCTCACATGTCACACCATATAGATAATGCCTCCGGATCTTTAAGGCATGAACCACTGCTGCTAATTCAAGATCATGAACTGGATAATTCTTCTCATGTATCTTTAACTGCCTCGAAGCATAAGCGATAACCTTACCATCCTGCATCAATACCGCTCCAAGCCCTGTACGAGATGCGTCACAATAAACTGTATAAGGCCCTGCACCCGTAGGTAGTACCAACACCGGTGCGGTGGTCAAGGCTGTCTTGAGCTTCTGAAAGCTCGCCTCACACTCCTCCGACCACCGAAACTGAACACCCTTCTGGGTCAACCTGGTCATCGGGGCTGCAATAGAAGAAAACCCCTCTACAAAACGACGGTAGTAACCTGCTAATCCCAAGAAACTCCGTATCTCAGTCACTGAAGCTGGTCGAGGCCAATTCTGAACTGCCTCAATCTTCTTTGGGTCTACCTGAATACCCTCCACAGATACAATGTGACCCGGAAATGCTACCGAACTCAGCCAGAACTCACATTTTGAAAATTTGGCATATAGCCGATTATCCTTCAGAGTCTGAAGAACCACTCTGAGGTGCTGCTCGTGCTCTTCCTGGCTGCGGGAGTATACCAGGATGTCATCTATGAAGACTATCACGAACAGATCTAAGTAAGGCCTGAATACCCGATTCATCAACTCCATGAATGCTGCCGGGGCATTGGTCAACCCGAAGGACATGACCAAGAACTCATAATGCCCATATCTAGAGCGAAAGGCTGTCTTAGGAATGTCAGCCGCCCTGATCTTCAGCTGATGGTAGCCTGACCTCAAGTCTATCTTAGAGAATACCCTCGCTCCCTGGAGCTGGTCAAACAAATCATCAATCCTCGGCAGTGGATATTTATTTTTGATAGTCACTTTGTTTAACTGCCTGTAATCAATACACATCCGCATCGAGCCATCCTTCTTCTTTACAAATAATACAGGTGCACCCCAGGGGGAAACACTGGGCCTGATAAAACCCTTCTCAAGAAGGTCCTGCAACTGATCTTTCAACTCTTTTAACTCCGGCGGGGCCATACGATAGGGTGGAATAGAGATGGGCTGAGTGCCCGGTGCCAAATCAATACAGAAGTCAATATCCCTGTCGGGTGGCATGCCCGGCAGGTCTGAAGGAAAAACCTTAGGAAACTCCCGTGCAATAGGGACTGAATCAATGGAAGGAACTTCTGCACTGGAATCACGAACATAAGCCAAATAAGCTAAACACCCCTTCTCGACCATACGTCGAGCCTTAACATAAGAAATAACAGTGCGAACGGAGTGGCTTGAGGTACCCTTCCACTCTAATCGGGGTGATTCTGGCAAGGCTAAGGTGACGGTCTTAGCATGACAATCAAGAATAGCATGGTATGGGGACAACCAGTCCATCCCCAATATGACATCAAAATCTACCATATCCAAGAGCAACGGATCAACACGGGTCTCAAGACCCCCAAATATAACTACGCACGAACGATGCACCCGATCGACTACAATAGAGTCACCCACTGGTGTAGCCACATAAACTGGAATATCCAGAGCATAGCTGGGCACAGCCAAATACGGTGCGAAGTAGGAAGACACATAGGAATAGGTAGATCCGGGGTCAAATAATACTGAAGCACCTCTGCCACACACAAGAATAGTACCTGTAATCACAGCATCTGATGCCTCTGCCTCTGGCCTGGCCGGTAAAGCATAGAATCGGGGATCTGCACCTCCCCTCTGAGCTGCGTCTCTAGGACGACCATCAACTGGCCGACCTCTACCTCTCGCTGGACGGTCTCCACCTCTACGGTCTCGACCTCCACCTCTATAATCCCTACCCCCGCCTCCGGCTGGCCGGGCAGGCCGAGGGTCAGCTGGGGCCCGAATCATGGGACGAGGACCTCGCCGCCGAGAGTTGCCCGCCGCTATAGGGCAATTCCCGATAAAATGACCCGGGTCGCCACAACCGTAGCAACTCTTAGGACTGATAGGGCTGCTGGCCCCGACGACCCGAATGGCCTCCACGAACACTCTGAAGAGGCCGAGCACTAATAGGAGACTGGTCTGAATAATACCCCCGGGAACCACGATCACCTGATCCACCCCGTGAAGCCTGAAGGGCGGAATGAAAAGGCCTGGAAGACTGGCCTCTATCAAAGGATT